>JAQGBQ010000626.1:0-18325 GCA_034698485.1 Vertagopus arboreus | reverse complement strand
GGTAGAAAGCTGGAGATGGATGCATACAATAATCATTAGAACATGAAGTATTTACATATTCAAGAGACCTTTGCTAGCCTTCAGTCTCATTTACCAGACAAGATGAATAATTACTAAGGATTCCAAGAAGAGCTCAAGATGGTTTTGCAAATGAATAAATAAAGATATGCAAACGCTTTAAGCTAAAATATTCAGTCAATTCAGTCTAATATTATTCCCAAATGTTGTATGCAAGATATTTAAAAATGAAACATGAATAAAAATTATAATACCTCGAAATAAATCAGAGTACAACTAAAAATTTTAATTTTGATGAATGATAAAAACCAATTTGTATTTATTCAAGTATTATACAGCTTTTGACATTTTTTAACAATTGAGATATTTCTTTAAAGCTTGACTTGACGTCCCAACATTTTATATTTTAAATCTAAAGCCAATCAACCTTTTAATTCTATCTGTAATATTATTATTATAGACAAAATATTTATTTATTTATTAATTACCAATCGCTCCTTAACTCCTTCTTACCAATACAAATTCAATCCGAATAAATAACTCACAGTGAATAAATAATCCTTATACTCTATAGACATTAATAACATTATTGTGTCTTATAATTTCTCATCAAAGGCAAACTTCCAATTCATGTACATCTTAACTCTTTTTCTTTTTCAGTCCATTAAAAACACTCCTTTTGGTTGCACTATTCTAATCGTCAATATCAAATACAAATAAATAAATAATAGAAACACAAAATAAAAAATCCGTTCTTTCAATTATTATGCATTTTTGACAACCATTAACTATTATAACAAGACAATACACACAATAAATATAATACTAATCAACTAATTACCCTTTGACGAAAAAAAACACAGAAAACCCAGTTAATACTTTTCCAGGGGTAATTAGCCAACAACATTTGGTCCTAATTTTATCCCAACAACTATCAGGTTGTAATATTTAATACTAGTAAATAAATTAATGAAATTTTTACTCTAAGAGTCCAACACACAAATAAATAATATTTATTTCAATGCTTTTGTAAATGATGACTGATAGATAATACATAATAATAATTGAGTACAACATTATTGTTCTGTAGCAGGTTTGTTTCTTCCATTTTAAAACTACAATCATTTAACATTAACTGAGCTGAGGTAGCGTCGTCGTTCGTATCTTTCTTAAATACATTCATCACGGATATTAGATAGAAGCCGGAACGGTTCTTTAAATTCCCAAACTATTCTATTCTATTATGCTATCGCGATACGTACGTACGAGTCTTTGTACTAACAGTTTACGTTTCAATATATGTACCGACAACCGTCTAATAATATTATGTATACTGCGGTATTATGTATATGTAACTTTTATATCTTTTTTAAAGCGTCCACTTTAAACAGTTTCAAGTCATTTCGAGGTTGACAAGAAGATCCTAGAAATCCCGAAATGCTACAACTTTCAGGAAGTGTTTGAAATAATAATACCGATAACCTTGTCTTCCTGCTTAAGTGCATATATATACATATTAATTTATTTATGCTAACAATTAACTTATTAAAACAGCTAGACTTGAGTTGACTTCACTGATTAAATGAGATCCATCAGCTTGCTCGTTTCTCAATATCATATGGCAAGCCATTACAAAGAAAGGCTTTCTTCCTTACATTATTATTTCGCTAACTAATTTCAATAAATACACACACACAATATAGACCAGACTGCTCAAAATACAATAAATCTAACTTGATTGATTCCTGACTCAGAGTTAAACAAACTACTTAATAGTTTGTATAATAATACTATGCTTAATAAAATCTCCTACGACACGAATTCTTAGTAAAGATCCGCGTCCGTCTACCTACCCCTACCTACGTAACACAGAACAATAATCCGGAAGTATAATTAAATAATTATACCTAAGTCTACACACATTAAGTAGCTCAAACGCTCTTAAACTTTTTAGCATTTGTAATTTGTATTGTGGGCCCGATTCGGTACTAGATTAAGGAAATGATGATGTAGCTATAAAGTAGTAGTTCCGTGTGTATTGTAATAATAACCAACACCGATACTCTCTACAGTACTACATAAAGATTGGATAATCTGCAACTGCATAGGTAACAGTGATGTCAGATTGTAATTGAATCTGTTTCCTTCGCACTCATTCAATTAAACTTACTTACTTCAATAACTATATTTGAGAGTACAATACAATCTAATCATTATTAGTAATAATGAATAAGCAATACAACTAATTAAACCTACCCTTTCTTCTAAGTCTCTGTCATTGCCACTGCTTCAGAACTTATGTAATAATGGATTACCGGATTACTCGGTTGTAATTATACCAAGCTACTACTACTACAACTAAAACCTAAGGGCTTTGTTATGACGATCACATCTTCTCGAAGTATATTCTTAATTGCTCAAAATTACTCGAGGTATTAATTATTTCTTATGACCTTTTACTAATTCTGCTGACCCGAGGCTGGTGGGTTAGCGGTGCTACAGCTTAATCCACGCTGAAGAGACCGTCTTCGCACTAAGCTACAGGCTGGATTGGCACAAGTACTGGAAATTGAAAAAGAATGATGATGTCTAGGTGGGGAACTGGACTGGATAGGATTAGTCACACCGGGTCAGGAATGTCCGTCATCCGGGTTTCCTCCAGGGTAGGCTACAAATACAGCATCTCCTCCAACATTCACAACACATTGACCCTATACACAATAAACAAACACATGTTACATTTATAAATGCTCAAACATCACACATAAAATTTCATATCAAAATATAATTAAAATTTCCATCCATCCAATAAATCACTTTTGATTAAACTCACAAATTATAAATATATATATATATATACCCTTCCGTCAACTAAGCAAGGATTGTTTAAATTCAATGAGATCATTCTAAAATTAATAACTCTTTAGCCTCGAAATGCTTCAAATATCCAGCCAGAAAAAAAAACTCCTCAGTCTCAAACCATTTAAAACTCCCTGAGAAGCACAATTCCAGAATCCCCAAAAAAGACAGAAATATTTTCAACAATTTCTAATTGATATATCAAAACTAGGTCGAGAGTCGGGAAAATATTATGAAAAAGCAGTCATTATTGGGTGTATTAAAATTATTACACAGCTCATTCCAAAACAACTGTACAACAACTCTCATTCACAAATTAATTAGAATGTTATATTATTATCAACCGATTTAGAGGTGTAGGTGGAAGTGTAGAGTTGAAGCATTTCCTACAAAAATCCCAACGAGAATAAAAACCCATAAATATATTAGAAAATATTATATGAACAGCATCTTTTTGGAGACACAAAAGCACATTTATGCAAAAGGATTCACTTTTTTTTGTGCAAAATATCCAGCCCAATTTCATGTGCATGCTATTTTATCATCTCGAGCAATAGTGTCATGAGCATCCTTGACTAATCCGTCAATCCGGCTGCCCAACTTATATTAATTCTTCTTACTAACAAAATTGAGTCAAAGTTTCTTAATACCACCACTGACTTTTTAAACGTCAAAAAAATAAGCATAGAACAGTTTTCTCGGATAAGATTAGACAGATAAGAAGAACCTTATTATAATATTTTTTTTAAAATAAATTTTGAATACATAAAACGATAGAATTTTCATACTCAAATAAAATTAATTCCAAGTGCCAGGGATACAGATTAAACAACGGGAGGTAGTTAATTCCATCCCCTTGGAAATAAATTCCAGGAACAAATTACGAAAGTACAAAAACCCATCTCATTTTTCCACAACCCACGTCCTAATTTTTAAAATCTAATTATCAAATCAAGCCTAAAACCAACTTGTGGAGCTTCTCATAAGTATATTATTGCATATCTTGTGGATCAAAATGCGTACAGAGAAGAATATAATAAAAGGAAGAGGAAAGCAAGTACGGAAAACATATTCAGAATATGAGAGAGCAGAGAAGACATGAAAAAAAGATATTATATGAGCATTATATATTATTACTTACATCATTTATGTACTTGCTTATAAACCGCTGCTATATGAAAAAAGATAATGGATGGTTGGTTCAAATAGAAGTAGTAGTAGTAGTAAAAAAGTTTTTAAAGAGCTCGTGTAGGCCGAAGCAGATCACAGATCACCGCAATATGGCCACAAGCTTGAAATTAATAAATTACTTGAGCATCCAAATAAATTACCTGGTTTTTATGCGGGTTGTGCAAAAGGGCACATTCTGTCATGAAGTAAGACACCATTGCATTTCCACCCAGGGCAGCCACATGAGCCCGAACTATGGCCAACACTTCCGTAATAAAGTTGTGTACGAACCCGCTAAGTCCTCCGTTCTAAATTGGAAAAAAAAATATATATAATTGTGATTCACTATTAACTTTTGACAATCAACAGTTATCAGATTTCCAGCATCAACAAGAGCATTCATTACATTTTTAAAAAAATCTTAGGTTAGAATCTCTCTGACATGTCCCATAATATAATCAACTCTTCCTAAAAATACTTTTCCACTAGAATACACCTCACAGATTTAATAATGAAGTGAAGAAGAATGAACTTTACGTCTGTCAATAATGACGACTTGCTTGAATTAACCAAATAAATAGCTTCAATCTTCTATTATGACTTATGACGCTTCTTATTGTCTGAAAACCTTGCACATTGAAAGCATCGTGACGAACATACGACTCTAGTTATTAGAATTCCAAAAAAAGCAACCTTATTAGAATTTGAAATCTAAAATAGTGATGACAAGTATTCTTAAATTGAATCCTTATCTCACATCATACAAGCAAAATAAAAGTCTCCTCACCTCCCGAATACTTGTAGTCTCGCGTATAAAAAAGAAATTCAGGTTGCCCAAATATTTCTCAATCCGGCCCCCATGAATGTAAGAGAGTGGTGTTATCTCAACCCAATACCGCATCCTTGGAGCTGGCGACGGAACCTGAAACACATCATTTGCACTAATTATTTCTTCTTCTTTTTTAACACAACCTCTTTCAAAAAAATCAATATCATATCCCAAAATGCTTTGCAAATTTTATACAAGTAGAGAAGAATGTCACTCCCACATATAAATAGAATGTCACACACTCATGCCAAAATCAAACCCATCATCAACCGATCAAAGTTTAAATTCAAGAGCAAAAGAGATGCTTTCAAAAATATGAATACTGAAACCCATAAATGGTTATTCAAATGGTGATTTATTGTGATGAGGGTGAGTGAAAGTGCAGAGCGGACGCATTTAATATAAAAAGAAAGTTTAAAATTAAAATAAATCTTGATTCGCATGTTAGATAAGCATCCATTCCGCCACAATGAATTATTCCTGACCTCCCTACTTTTCCCAGTTAAATCCAGTAGTAAAAAATGCTTATATTTCTCATAATTTCACTTGAAGTAGTGGGTGGACAAACATCATGCCAATCCCCTTAAGTTCATCTTCATCATTTTTGGAAAGCAATAAAAGGCGAAACCCAACCTCAGACATAATAGAAAGAGGGAGAAAATGTATCAAATAATGAAATACGAGCTTAATTGGCCTCCGGAACTGCACCCGTCTATTGTCGTATTTTATATGAATCTCTTGTCTTCCTCCTGCATGAGATTCCTATATTATGATGCCGACGATAGATTCCAGAAAATCAACTTGTTTCCCATTCTTTGGACGAAAAAAAAGAGGAAGACGGTGAAAGCTGCTGTTGCTGGACACAAGAGATTCCTCAGGGAACTGGAGACAATCTGATAATCTTAACTCTGTTTATTCCCCTCGTGTCATAAAAGCCTTATATATATATTTATTGAACTTGTCAAAGCAAGAACAACTCGCGGATGTTGACAGAAAACTCTCCCCTGACCTATTAGACCAAACTGTCTGTCCGAAGAATTCAAACAACAGTTTCCTCTACCCAGAACACATATCACGTTCGAAGGCTGTATTTTTAATCTTGTTCCACATCCTCCTCCTACGTTCTTTAGCTACAAAATTCACCATAAAATAATATCACTTTCAAACATATCCCAACAATAATATCTATGTTTACAATTTACGCTACAACTTTAAATTCCAAAGACGCAGTACATTCACTAAAGAGTCAATAGCAGTGTCAAGCCTAACTTTCTGGTGAATAAAAGCACAAAAATATGCAATTCTTTTTATCAGCCACATCATTTCATTTCAGGCTTAAGCTTCATTATGACCGACCGGTATTAAGACTAACTTGTCAAAATAGTATGGGTTTGTCTACAATTCCTGGTTTCCAAACATTTGGAATCAAATAACAATCCATACTGAGAGCCTTGTGGATTTAGATGAGGTGCCTGTAGGATCTGTTAATCCAAATACGATGAATCTTAGGTGAAAGTACGTAAGTACTCATTGTGGATTCTACTTTCTACTTGGACATTTGGAAATCATTAGCAACATCATAACAGTAATCTTCCTTCATATACGAAGTTCAGGCAAAATCGTATCCTACAAAACTAACATTAGTATTAGTAGTAGACACATCAAAATAATCTGAAGCTAATTTGATCCACCAAAAGCCAAAATACGAGTTTCAGCTTCCCCGAATACTGAGATTTCACATTCTACTTGTTGTTATAAACTACTCCACTAGTTTTCATCTGCTCTGTTCTTTAAATTGGTTTATTAGCAAAATCATGCACAAATCATAACACGGCACTATCCTAGTTCCAATCTACTTAGGATAGAGATGCATCGGGAAACAAGATTGTAAAACAATAACGAGCGAAGTAATTTCTGCATTTTGAATATGGACACAACACACTAGGATTTGTGGGAATACAATACACCCACACAATTACCACAACGACTAAACATACTACACAGCCTTTTTTAAATGATCGATCACAGACAGTTACATAATTTCGAATTTTGCAAACCCATGACCACCAAAATGTTTATTTTTGTGTTACTCAAGACTCAAAACTAATGTAAGTAACCAAATAAAACTAAAGCACCTGCCCGTTATGATTTGAAGTGGCATTACATAAACTTTTTAACTTATGGACAGTAAGGACAAAATGGACTCGATACAGAATTCAATTTAGCAACAGATTTCACATAATACTCAGAAGTGACCCTTCACAAACTTATGACCACAGGATTTTATGTCCAAGAGCAACAAAACAGGAGAGAATGGGCTAGATTTCATCTCGGATTACACCACAACTACAAAACGCCCACGTATTCATAATCAACTTTCAATGTATAATGAGTCGAAAAATCTAACGAGTGCTACAATGTATCTGTATAGCCCACATGCTCTTTATTTTTGATTTAAAAGCGACTAACAACTTGTAAAGACAACACGAAAACATAACTCGTGCAGTACACAGTCAAGATGCATGAAAATACATGAAAGTAACAAAGACGGTTTTGTTGTTTGTACTATACTAATAAAAAGCCAACAAGCGACAAAAGATTCACCCACACACACACACAAGACAATGCTGGTCACTTCAATTGGCCCATATCAAGCAAAGCTACATATCTACTGACTGATTTAAATCATCAAGCAAAGAAATTAAAAAAAAGAGGAAAAACTGAATTGTTGGAACATCTTGTTTTGAATGATGATTACCAGCTCGATTGACACTACTGACTTGTGGTTAATTAATTGCAACCAACCGGACAGTAGTGGAGAGTGAGGAGCAGATATTAAAATTGAAGGGACACTAAGGACAGCAGTGTACAGTGATGACAATGAAATAGCAAGTGAGGGTGAGATACAGGCCAACTCTCTCCCTCAGAAGAAAAACAGGAGGCGGTTCGTGTTTTCATATCAGAATGTATGGACCTACCAGCTTATGAGACCCCATTGACGTCAAAAACTTAGCACCCCTTGAATGAGGATGTCGAACACTGTAGCTATTTGCCTGATTCAGAATTCCTGTTGCACTAGGTATTCCTGAGGTGCAATTTAATGCATCCGATTGACTCGATCCAGTCGGAGGTGGATTCGTATTATTAGATGAAGACGAAGAAGACGAGACAGAAATACATGAGGAACTCACATTAGTCGTCAAAATCCCATTCCCAGCGGGGTTCACCGTTACACTGGGCGTTGACGATGGACTTGGTGCTTTCACCACCATAGAGGACGGCTTTGCGGCCGGTCCTTGAGAATTCGGGGAAGTAGTCAACTTATCACCAGACCCTGATGACTGAGAGATCTTGTTTATCGTCGCATCGTTTGAGCCCAGTGCTCCAACTGCTATCGAATCAAAGTCCAAAGGAAAAATCATCTCCAAATCTTCAGCTTTTCCTGTTTTTATCAAATAAATAGTCAACAAATCAAGTTCAGGTTCAATTCCATTGTAAAATAATGTACACACAATCGGTTGGTAGTCCGGGTTCATGAAATTACATACCTTTTCCGGATGGTTGACTTTTTGAAGTTGCCGAAGAGCTTTCAGCAACAGAGCCCTGATTTTTCTTATCTATTCCAACAGCCATCCCTGTTAAAATAATACCAGTGGTTTTAAGAGACTCATTTCCTTTAGAAACAAATGGTGATCGCATGTGGAGATTTATATGAAATAGTTATATTTTCCAAGTGGCTATCAAAATGATTCTGACAATAGAAAATCAATATTTAATAGCACGTACATATGCAACTGCATTTTTACTCAACATCTTTTAACGCGATTGTTTTTTTATACTTAATTGTCGAATTTTTACGTAGTAGAGAAAATGTATGTGTCTTCTTTGAGGCAGATCGATTTTTTAAAGAATTTTAATGTCGATTAGGAAGACAAAAAGTGAAAGTTAAGCTTTCTCCAGGTGAACGTTTGTATTTTCTTCAGAAAAAAAAGAATTAAAATGTTTGCTCTCAAAACTGGTCAGAGTAATTTAGATTATTTGTCATTTAAATTCTACTCTAATGTCATTTGGCAAGAGTTTAGATCCGTTAGAATATATTAGATAATATCAATCTGCTAAAATAAGCTCGCTATCGAATAGTATCGAATACTCGGATTATAGTTGTACATGTATCCAAATGAAAAACATCAATTTCCTATAAAACCATCCGCCCACTGCTTTAATCCAATTATCTATTTTTAGTAGATCCACAAATACATTTATAGGAGTGTAAAGAAACCAGAAACTCACCAATTATAGACAGTTGCATTTCATCTTGCTCAGGTAGTTCAATACGAAATGACAACTTTGTCAGTACACAAGGTTGCATTCGCCTCAACTTGAAGGTAACAGACTGAAATAAATCAACCACCACATCTTTTAATGAGACTCATCATCCCAAAATACAGTAGTACATAATTATTACTATGAAACATCATAAGGCAGCCTTGAAAGTACTTTTAAAAGTCCTATTATTATTAAAAGTTGTCATACCCTGATGAGTCGATCAAAATACGCTGTGAACTGACGGAGTGAAAGAGATGGAACTCGACATCGCCACACCTGACTGAACATTTGCTGGTTCGTCACCTTGTGATCATCGAAACCAAGAAGCGTTTCTATGTTATTCATATTATATCCCACGGGTGGACTAGGGTCGATTAACATGGAGATTATGTCAATGTCTTCTGCATCGTCGACCTAATAGGATATCACGTGTAAAAACGAAATATTTAATTTCAACCGCAAATCGTAATTTACAAACTTTGATTTACCTCAAGCACGTATGTATCTTTATTTCGGTGTCCTAATTCATCCTGAAGTTCGTCATCAGATTCGTCTCCGTCTGAGCTTGTATTTGAGTTTTGAGTCTAGGAAAATTACAACAAAATAATTTTAAATTACACTTTAAAACATGGGTAAAGTTGTACAATAATCCTATCGAATATATGTATAAGTACCTGAGGAATCACGATATTTTTAACACAAAACATTTCCCGATTCTTTTCAAAGGCTTCTTGAACAACTTTTTGGAACTGAACAACTTTTTGAGAATCTGTTTTGAGGTTTCCAGCTGAAATAATTGGAACATTTGGAGGTGGAAGAGAAGTTAGAAATACCGCAGTCCCTGTCGCAATTCCGACCATCATTTTGTCTCCTAGACAAATCTGAACCTGAAAAGAGTCAATAATATAGTATTTTTAGTTTTGATATATATAAATGATAGATTAAAATATGACTTTTACATTATGACAAAAAACGAACCTGAAGACCGAAGATAGCGTTCATTCCTTTAACTTTGAGCTTGTTGATGAGCCTCCTATGTAGTTCATATTCCAAGAAGGGAAGACTGTCCGATACCTCCTTGGCACTTGTTTCTCCTCGTACGTCCTTTTTTGGTCGAAACACCTGGGCTTGTATAAGACAGCTTCTTCCGGTTGTATGAAGTCCTGGTGGAATCTCGATGGTCGCCAATAGCACGTCCGGCACTTTCCCTTTTCTAAAATCAAGAGTTGATGACTTAACACAACTAGTTCAGAAAATAAATTCTATTCGTTCACTTACTTGCAAAAGGCACATCGGGTCATTCTGACAGAAACAGGCATCGGAGTTCCATTATGTGGAATATGAAGAAGTGCACAAGCCGGATCATGACTTCCATCGGAGTCGTGTCGTGATTTTGGAGCCATCGCCTTGAGACCCTGAACCATCACATCTTCATCAGCTAACTCTATCTACTCCATCCCATTGGTAACAATCAAAAGGTTAGTAATACGAACGGATGCGTAACAAGGCCAATTAACCACACCCAAGCAGTAGTGACCGGTTCGCATTTCTAACAAATGTATGTACTTCTAAAGCAACTCTATGCGCAGAATAAGAGACCAAAGCATAAAAATCGGGATGTTAAACTATTTTAAAAGGTTGAATAGACTTCTACATCATTTTCTTTAACCAAATTGAGCTGCAAGTTTTATTTAACTAATTATAAGGGGCATACTATGTACTAGAAGCAAGATATTTTAAAGACTCGACTTTCAGTTCATCTTGAAAATCTACTAAGAAAACAAGTTATGAATCTACAGTCGTGAGTAATAAGTGAGATACTAAAAACTATGCTTTACCAGCTTCTCTTTAAAGACAAGCAGATAAAAAACATGCAGAGAAATCAAGGAAAATAAAATTGAAAAAAGAAACAAAACGGGAAGCAGTTACTAGTCTTCTGTTTGCCGATAGCAACTTTGTCATTCGATAAGACTGACGCACATTGGGCTGAGAACTTAGACTATCCGTCCTTCCTGATGCATTGTTCCTTTCTTTCAGCATATCGGAAATGTCTCGACCACCAGCTTTCGAACTGATATTCAAAAGATCCACTGCAGTCAGATTACCCGAGACTACTACGGCTGCTGTTCCGGAAGCACTCAAAATGCATACGTCATCACTATAAATTAAATTCAATCAATCTCAATTTGATATAGAAATAAATCAAACAAATCTGCTATTTAAGAAAGCATTTATAATTACCACATCGTAGTATGTTCTTCATAACCAAGCACAACGGTTCCTCCAAATGCTCGACAATGAGAACGAATTTCCATTCGAATCTCATTCCACCAAGCGTCTCGAGTTTCCGGCTCATCCAAATTCGACACCCTTTCTAATAATTTGACAGATCTGGCGGTTACCGTTCCTCCTAAGTAAAATATAAATCCCAAGGGAAATTGAGAGATAGTGATGAAAGGAAATTCAAGCATCTCTAAATTTTCAAAGTTGATTCCCGTTCTAGGCAGTTGATTTCTGTTGTTGTGAGGTCCAAACGCAGAGTTCCCTGAACCAATAAAAATAAACATTCGTTCATTTGAAATCCATACCTTTTAATTTATATCAATTGAAAACTTACCCTTTGGAGGGGTACTCAAATCAGACTCTGAACTTCTTCTGTTAAGCGGGATGATTGCCCCATGAGAAGTGACATTGGTCACAGTCCCGTGATTATTAGAAAAGCTGTGAGTAGTATGATGAATCCTACTAGCAACCGTTGTAACGGGAAGAACTCCTCCCACTAGGATTATCTTTTCCGGAGAATCACTCCCTGAACGATTTGATGAAGACTCTCGGTGGTCTCTGTTATGTTTGCCCCCATCGGTAAAATTATTATGGTTAACTCCATTGGAAAGGGCCTTTGAAGCCGGGCTTATCGAAGAGCCAAGATGATGTTGGGAAGGATTAGGAGGGGTGTTGTTCAGGACAAGGTTAGACGTTAGTGGTGGACTGGAGGAATGAATACCACCACTGTATTTGTTAATCCAACTAGCAGCGTTCACGGGAGTTTCACTTAATTCCTCAGGAATAGGAGACCTACAGCCAGTCATCACACCAAAATCATGCAACACATTCATTGTCTCATCATCTCTACACTTAAATGTTGACGAAGGGGTCGTCCAATCATAAGAATTGTCATCGTCGTCAGTCGTTGTTGTGGTATTCACGAAAGAGCGGTTAGGAACATAGTCGTCGCTCCCATGTCTAAAGTCACGTTCATGTCTTGTGTTTCGTTTTACAAAGTCAAGCAATCCCTGTCTGATTTCCCTACTACTTGACTGCTGATGATGGTGATAATAATGCCTTTTCTGTTGTGGCTGAGTATTTCTATCGTCTTTATGATTGAATGAACTTTGGCTACTGTCCGTGTTTGTACTCAGACTTGTCTCAGTTCCCCCTCGTTGGTACGTTTGGACGTTTTCGTGTCGTCTTAAGCGTGAATGGTGCAAAGGTCGAGAGCTACTCGTGCTAGTTCTACTAAGGTGAACCAAGTTTTCAAGGTCAGAGTCAGAGTCAAGATTCACAACATTCCAATCCCCACTACCAGCCCCAACCCCACAAGCACCACTGAGAACGTTCATAAGCTCAGGTTTGGCTGAGGCTGAAGGAGACGAGGAGCACTGACGCTCAAGCGGAGGCTCATACACAAGCAAAGCGTCCATACTGGATATATAAAGCTTTAATGACTTACTCGTATCGTACCCTAGCTCTTTAATTAATTTACGAAGTTGAGATTTACTCATTGTTACAGGCACTCCTTGTTCAACCTGGGAACCGTTGCCAGATTGGTCATCCGATATTTTAGCTCTACTATAAGTGGGGATTTCTATAAGTGAGCTACAGTTAGCATCACTTAGATCACCATCGTCATCTTCATCCATATCGAAAACCGGTTCAGATTCTATAGACTGAAGACTTTCTAGAGATGTTTGACAAAGTGAACGACTTTCACTTGTTGATCTTACCAACTTTGATGCATTTCTATTTCTCCTAGAGTCTCCAGAAGCAGTTCGTTGTCTATTTCTAAAGAAGAATCGACTAGGCTCTCTGAACGGACTGGATTTCCTCTCTTTCTTAACTTTTCTAACCTGCTTGCCCACCTTATCAGAATCTGCGCTAGTTTCCCCTGAGGTAATCCGTTTCAAAAGTTTCGAAAATTCTTCCTTGATTCTCTCTTTACCCGAAGGTCCAGGCTCTTTATCCTCAAAAATCTCACTTGCTCTTTTGATGAGACAAGTAGTAGAAAACTTGTCTTTCTTTCTAGAGCCTCGCCGTTTCTTAAGAATAGCAAATCTTTCTTTTTTGGATAACGTTGGAGAAACCAAGTCGTCCAAATTTGTCGATTTCTTCCTCGTCCACTGATCATTTCCATATTTCTCTGGAGACTTTTTTTCTGGCAAAGGAGACTGAACCCCTGCATCGCTATCCGTAGCTCCTGCCTGGTTATAATTAGTTGGTTCACAACTTTGCATGCGAGAATTGTCAGAGGTGGAATCCTCAATCTCTTCTAAATTTGAGTCTATAGACTCTCCTACTAAATTACAATCTAATACTGGCTGACTACATAATCTCGAAATGTCATCCGTGTTTCGATAGCTCAGGTTAGTAATGCTCCTAACCCCTTTAGGCGATTCACTAGAGCTCATGCTGTTAGAATTTCTAGCACGGTTAGTATCAGCACTAGAAGGCTCAGCGACGTCATCGTTACTATTGTTACTATTATTTAGAATGGCGGACTCGAGGAAGAAGGTTGGAGGAAGAGGGGAAGGACTACTGCAAGTCAAGTAACTTGGAAAAGGATCTAGTAATTGTAAGGCTTCGGCAGGAGCTGAGTGGGGAGGTTCTAGAATGACAATCTCATCCTCCTCAGTTTGTACCACCGTTTCCATTGTGGGCACAGGAACTTTGAGCTTGGTCGTAGTAGTAGTTCGTCGAATTATTTTTTGGTATTGGCTATCTGACTTTACAGTTGAACCACCCGCTGAGGATCCCAACATCTTTAAAGACTTGACACTAAAACCTGCACGAGATCTCGTAAAGCCGGAAGACTCTTCAAGAAAGGACAGCTTTGATTCTTGAGAAGTTTTACCAATAGAATCACCCCCACCAACACCGCTACCACCACCACCAATAAGCCCAGCAACGGAAATTGTCATTATCTCATCTTCCGGATCAGTGACATGTTGCAGCTGATGCCGAAGAGGAGGAGGAAGAGCGTCAGGCATGCTATGGGTTGACGATGGGGCCCTAAAACTTCTCCTAAGACGAGCAGTCCTTCCGGGACTCCCTCCTCTATGCTTTCTTAAACTTCTAGAACTCAACTGATTTCGATTTTTCGACAACGGTTGCCCTTCCATCGACCTACGAAGAGAATATCATAGACACATCTTCGCATTGGCAACAACAGCTACAAGCTATTTAAAGTAACATCGAATAACATTGACAATATCGAAACCATACGACACCAAGTGACTTTTTTGAGAAAAATCTTTTTAAAAAATATGTGTTTTTAAAAATAACTATATACGACGGATTTGCTAGGGAGAATATATGTACAGCCAGAAGGGAGTGGACTTTACTTAGACATGCACAGTTAAAAGATACATTAAATGTAAATATATATTTACAATGTTACGATACAGAGCACAGATGTGCAGCCAATACTTATAGAGATTTTCTACAGAATATATAGTGAAAGAAGGGGGCTAGTCGCTTACAGTGTACAGAAATATAGAGAAAATTTACAGAAGGCGATGAGAAAGAGATTGGAACTTTTTTTAAAACTTGCTTTCGTATTCCGTCGTCTCCCAAAGTGTGTTCCGTCAATTCATTAGCTAAATTCCAATCGGGTTAAAAGGTTTCAAAATATTATCACTTACTCTCGACTGGGTCCACTGGGATCGAGAACTCCACATGTTGGCGACAGTTGATTGTCGTACAACTTTGTGAGAAAAATTGCAGTTCCTATTCCACGTACTACTATTCCTGACTCCCCTTCGAGATCAAAACACTGCTTGTATCTATAATGAGACGAAACAGTTAATTATAATATGTGCTTTCTCCGGGTGAAAAATACAATCGAACTTTCTCTTCAAGATTTCATTGAGTTGAATATACAAAATACCGTATGAATAATTTTAAATTGGCACTCACCCAATCACAGCATTCCCACCTAATTCCAAAGCCTTTAAACCAACTCTTCGCTGAACTTCTCCAGATAATTTGGAAAACAAAGTCTGTCTTGCTTCATTAGATGCCCTCGGAGTCCGAATCTTGTCAATCCATTGATATTCCGGATCGTCGTTTACGACTAGTTCTTCTACAAAACCTTGAATAGCATGGGCAACATATCCCTCCGGTACTCCTTGAGCTAAAAACAAAAAAAAATATATACTTGAATTAGTTTATTAATTCGATTGAATTCAAAATAAAAAAAAAATTTAAGAGAAGAAATAATCATACTGAAGAAGAAACGGACTCCACAAGACGACTGACGGAATTTGTTGAGATCAGAGAATAACTCCACCTTCACCATTAGATTAACTTCGCCTCTAATACCATGCATAGTGTCAAAAACAGGGATCCAACCGGATATCATCTTTCCAGAGCTGTCTGTAAACACACAAAGAGAATTGGATGTCCAAGGCCACAATCACCTAGAGAACGAATCCTCTCGAGACTTTTCATATTTTATTACAAACCTTTTCCTTTAGGGGTATTGATTAACAAAGGATTCAGATCCAAATACACCTTTCCTATAGCATCGTTTGCGGAATAAGTGTCATGGTCCATAAGTCGGATTTGCAATGGTTCATCCTGTAGCTCCAAGTCATCCATCTAAAAGAAAAATACAATTAAAAATATTAGAAATTAAATTCAAGATCGATCAGAACTGACATTATAATAATTATTTTCTTTCTTATACCTCAAACCTAAACCACTCAGAGTTCCACTGAGGATTTAAAGACTTTCGACACACATCCGTTTTGTGGGTGATCTGGCCTAATTTTACTTCTACGTAGGCGTCAGTCGTGTCATTAGATCTGTCCATTACAGGCAGATTTCTCCCAGCAACTATTTTTACCTTTACTTTCCCCGGCATATTCGCTCAGTTTTGACAATACAGTCTGGATTTTCCTATGGAATCCTACTAATGGACTTTCCACGCAATTACTTACACAATACTAATAATTGCTAACAAACCCAACCACGTAACGGTTTAGAAAAACTTGTACTTTTTCTGGACTGGCTTAAGGACGCACAACAAGCGCCCACTCGGCTGAGTACAACAACAGGATTATAGTCATAATAAATCTGGAGAAAGCTAATTATTCGATAACTTATTATTATATATACCTGGAGCAATTGACAAATTCAAGTCTCCCACGATACTACAACTCAATTCTTATCTTGAACCTTAAACAAATAATTTAATCTATGTAAATAGAGCGAGATGATAACGAATTAATCACAGAGTACAGCCCTGGTACAAGTGTACATCACAATAATATCATAATAACAACGAGCCACATGCATTATACAATAAATATGACTGGGATACAGATTCAGTAAACAATTCAGTTTTTCTCAAAAAAAAACGACTACATTTACATGATTCAGTTTATTTACAGCTGATTTAAATAACAATAGTTGACAGTTTATTTACAATCCCTCAACAGATTCACTTATTTAATATTATTATGATGATGAGCGTATAGCTATTACGATTCCAACGCGGAAAGAGCCTCTAGTCACCGATAGGCATCTTGTACGAAGGGCAGAGATATACTTAAGTCGGCCACGGGCCATTCTGAATCACCGAGTTTACTATTATTCGTACTACTACTTTTATAACACCCACTTAAACTGTCTGTAGTCCTTATAGTTTTATTTAATCCCAGGGGGAGCAACACAAAAACACTTTTCATTAACTGCGTCCAGTAGTAGTCAGAGTGACAGGGAGGGTCGGGGACTTCGTACCGCTCCATTTCAATAACTTTTTATTTCGGACTGAATGGATGAAAAAAAATTGCTGATCTTGTATGGCTGCTGATTCACAAAGTTCTCACTAATGTTTTTATAAACAAATTATGCAGAACGGAATCCGTTTAGTCATCTACGACATCATCCACATCGTCAATCATTTCTTCATCGTCACTTTCATCTCGCTCCTCACTTTCTTCATCATCATTGTCGTCTTCTTCTTCATCTTCTTCGTCATCTTCATCTACATAACTCTGAAAATAAACAAAAACAAATAGCCAAGATTAGTATAAAAAAAAAAAAAAAAAAATTCAATAAAGTAGTGGTAGCCTTGAAACCTTGACATATTCATTTATAGAAAGAACCATGTTTGACCTTGATATTTTTAAGTACTTTATTTACCTTGCATACCTTAACAACAAACTGGAGACAATTACTATCAACTACTACGCTCACTAATTGGATACTAAACCGTCTAAATTATCTGTCTGTAATGGATCCCATAGTCAAATAAAACTTATTAGTTGTCTCTAACTTACTCTAGCTAGTAGTAGAAGTTGGCTATAAATGGATGTAAAAAGACAGTAGGGATATTTATCGGAGTTGGGACTTTCGGTTATTTCGGACTCAGCAAAATAACATCGAACATCGGGGAGAGCCGAGGGAAACCGAAAAGTCCGAAAGATTATGATGATGATGATATAACTCTTGATATTATAAGGTAGAAGAGTGCAGTGGGTCGATAAATCTTTCATGCATACACCACTGCGGTTGGCAATGCACCCAAGAAGCTATAAATTTAAAAATCTACTCGGAGATTTCATTCAGATTGGCTAATTAAATGCAACTTCACGCTTCATAAGCACCACAAGGGTAAACGGTGATCAAGTACGTCCTTCATTAGCTGGACTTTGAATCCAATGAATACAATCTGCAACTAATTTAGCTATTAATTATTATTCCTACGTGAGAAAGAGAGACTTTCATATTAATCAACGCCCCACTCATTAAACAAACTCGTTCATCGAAACTTCTAAATCCAAAGTCTAATCTTTTAGGTTATGTTAGGTAAAGTTAAAACTGCAAGTCCATAAAAACTTT
>JAQGBQ010000625.1:0-18343 GCA_034698485.1 Vertagopus arboreus | reverse complement strand
AATAAATGTGAGAGACAGTTTTTTATGCAGAGATTAAGAATGAGATCAGCTCTTTAAAGATTACAGGCAGAAAAACAAGAGTAAACATTCTGCTTATTAAGGGGTGAAACCCCTTTATGGGAATGCTCTGTCCGTCCGTCCGTCCGTTCGTGCTCTAGCTCTAGAACGAATCAACTTTTTCGAATTCTGTTTTTGGATATCGGTTTATGAAGTCCCGGGGACGGATGAGTTCAAAGATGGGCAAAATCGGTCACACCCCCGAGGGGGTGGTCAAAGGTCACAAAATTTTAAATGACAACATAGGGCAAGTGATACATCATTTTGAAGGTACTGATAAGACGAGTTCATCGCGCACGATTTTTTTGCGCCCCCCACACCCCCCGGGGGCGTGGCGGGGGCAGAATGAGATTTTCGTGCACGCTCGTTCCTATAAAGATGACGTTCACGAAAAACGATATTTGACCACCCCCACTGACCCCGTGAACCCATAAACCGTGAACAGACGGATGCAAACGGTGGGTTTCACCCCTTCGCGCAGCGTTGCGACGGTTTATTTTGCTTTGATATGGTTAGAGCGTATGTTTTTTACACATACATAATCCAAAGTCCAAATACATAATTCTCTTTCTTTCCAGCCAATATTTTTTTTTGCTAACTGAAGGATATTTTAAAATAAATCAAGCCACGTTAGGGTTAAGAAGTACATAATTCATTTTTATTGATTAGTATTTTATTACACAATATTTAAAATGTACAAAGTTTAGTAATCTAGTAACTGTTCATTTTTAAAACATTTCTTAAATTTTAAAGAAGAAAATACTACAAAATAACTTAACGGGTAATATTTTAAATCGCATACAAATTTACAGTAGGGTTGTTACATTTTTTAATTTAATACTTAAAGCATTTTGAATTTTACACTAAGTCATTTTTGTTTTTTAAAGGATTAAAAACTAAATTATCTACATAAGTTTTTAACTTGTTCAACAAGTTTCAACAGTTTTGGAAATAATTGAGCCATTTTTTCTATATTTGAACCACCAAAAGGGTTTGAATAATTTTTAATTTTATTATTTCTATCATGTAACTGAAATACCTACATTTGTTTCAACTACACATAAAATTCAATTATAAAATTTCAAAAATACCCTACATGTAAGATGGAATTTTTTGATTTAATGGGGTTTAATTTTAACTAAAGTTAAACCCCACTTTTTAACTCTATTTAAATCCACTAATCCCATTAATTCCTGAAAACTGATTAAATCCCAAAGTGAGATCTGTAACATCCTCAAATCACAATTAATTACAAATTTAAAAACTATTTTTACCTCTATAATTAAATCGCCTATACTTGAAGTTAAAAGTCTTCCTATTGACATTCTCTCCACCTAAACTGCAAATTGGCATTACAGGATGAAAAGAATCAAACAATTTGAAAGAAAATGTTGTTGTGAGTCTTTTTGAAAAATAAATTAAGCTAATTTTGTTTAGATTTAATGACAAATAGTAAAAAAAAAATAATAAATCTATTAGAATCTAAAGTAATTCTGAACATTTTAAATTTAAAAAAATGATTTATTGTTGTCTTTATAATTACAGCCTCAACTGATTAAACAGTCACAATTTTTGGTTCTCAAACGATATGAAAATATTTCGACGCAATTTGACGACCCGATGACATCCAACTTACAACGTATTAAATTTTAAAGAAGATTCTACATTCCAGCCAGCACTATTTAAGACGGTAAATCTTTTTTAACATTTAATTCGCTGAACTATTTTTTTCAATTACGCATGTTCAATTGGTATTGAATGTTAATTTCCAACAAGGCTAGATTTTTTAAAAAATCTGAAAGAAGTTATTATTTGTTGTAATTCATTAACCCTGCATCAGTAAAGCAGAGCGAATTGAAATGTTTTATTTTGTTTTATAAATCAGCATTTTTTACCTGACGATTTTATCTGAGAATTTTTTTTCTTTGTATTGCAGATTCACAAATTCAACTTCAATGATGATCAACAAAGTTACATGGAAGCGTTCACTAACGAAGGATTCATAATTTCAATTCAAATCAAAAACAACAGAATCAGGTTATTTATTGGTTACATTATTCCACAAGAATTAATTAGAACGTGTCTCAACTGACGAAACTGAAAAGTAAATTGGACAGCTACAAGCTTAAAGGTATCTTCATGATTCCTAAACATTATTATAGTTTTAGATAATTTCCTTAGCACTAAAATATTTTTAATTCGCGTTTTCAATTGTTCAAAAAACGGTTATGATTATTAGAAAAAATCTAAAAATAATAATTCAAATATAAAACAATCTCAGGCATACGAATAGTCCTGACAGAGAAGGGGTCTAATCAGTATGCAATTCTAAGAACTAGGTATTTATTAAAGTAAGAATTTAAGTCTATAGTTCGCTATAAATCTTAGAGTCTATTTACTCTTATTTTACACACTTCAAAACTTAAAGAATATATTTGAAGAAACTACCAAGTCTGAGAGCTGATACTAAAATTTCACCGATATTATCAGAAACCCATGCAATTTTTTGTGAAGAGAAAAAATGACAAAGAGATACAAACTAATTTTAACATCAGAACCTCAAAAAGTTGTAGTAGTCTCCTTCGATCTTTTTTTCTAACTTTACCCTGGAATTTTTTGTTTCATTGTTCAAAAACTGAACAGCCAGACACAACATTAAACAATCGATTTGGAAACCTAAAAAATTAAGCCGTACTAAATGTCGATGGTACATTCTCTAAAGATCTTGATAAAATAATTGGATTAGGTTTGCACCTATTTTTAACAACGGAATTCTGCAATTTTCATTATAATTGTTAAACATTTTTCTTTAAAATTCAATGTAAGATTAAAACTACACAGTGGTGCAGCTACTATAAAATCGTTTTCACCGTACGTGTTAGGTCGCGCCATTGGTCATATATTCGAGATAACTTGATGAAAGTGAATGACGTTTTGATAATTCACACTTACAATACACAGCTAAGTATTAATTATGATCATGACTTCTGGTGACCTGTGACCTCGTACACTGTTCAAGAATACTAAATGGAATAGATCTAACCTAGGATTGTATGACAGTACTTGCCTATTTTCAAAGACAACAATATTGTTGTTGATATTTACTATTTAGAAAGTAGTTTTCAACTTACATATGTCCATACTCGTTTTGATCTATGCTGATTCTGAGCTCTGAACTCCACAGAAATACTTTTTTATCGACATCTTTTTTTTAAAAAAAAAACTTTAAAAACATCGATGTTTTACTTCAAAAGATTTAATCTTCATTTACGTTCAATGCAATTTTGGTACTTGTTATTATTTTGTTTTTTAATTTGGATGGAGATGTGGGTGTGGCGATTGGATTGGGCGCTTGGTTGTAGTTGTTGAGAATTTCTTAGTTCTAATGATTGGGTTCATAGTTGTTGGTTTTATTTGTTACTGTAGGGTTCTTAGTTGTTGTTGGGTTTTTTAGTCACTGGTCTTGTAGGAGGTTTACCTTTTATTGTAGTCTAAATTAGCTTGGTACATAGATGGAACCCATGCCCTTGTTAGTTCGATTCGACTCACTTTGATCAGTTTGATGAATATAAAACGTACCACAATTGAAATGGTGAGTACACAAGATTTTGTGACAGCCCATAAAAAAGTAGATTTGAATCATACGATGTTAAATGACAAACAAATGCAAATATTGAGCAACGCTTTCAACGGAATTGTTCCCACTTGATCTTTCTAAACCCGTTGAGGCTTTGTACATAATACAAAGGAATGCTAATTGTTTGTACGAGAACGTTTTAGTTAAAAGATTTATAACAACTTTAATTATTTTGTGTACGGAAAACAGATTTTATAATATTTTCATTCTACCAGTTTGCAATCTTATTATTTTCATTTATTTATTTGTAATATGCAATAATAATGTACATTGTTGACATAAATAATGAAATAATACAAATACACTGCTGCCCACATTCGTCATTAATTTGCCGTTTTTGGCAATAGTAACAAAACTGAGCAATTATAAAATTACCCAACAATAAAAATTTATTGTTCATGTTCACTCACAAAAAACACCTTGAAGACTAGCGGCAGAAATCCGTGTCAGGATCGTTAGATGATCGTTAAAAAAACAATTAACTCAGAACTAGGAATATAAGCGGGAATGATAGGTATTGCTGTCCTTAAACCTTGTCATTAAATGTACGTTATTCCTTTGACAGAGTTCACAATAAACATTAACTATTATTTTATGCATTTGGCTATTGGATACTACAGTTCTTACATGTTTAAAATTAGAATGTACTTTATAACAACGTTTACATTCGTACTTACTCGGATTGCGGAAAGAATAAAAATGTGTCCTATTACATCCACGACCAAAAAATATGGCCATATACCAAGACTTATCCATCCATTGGTCGAGAGGTTTCCACTTCGTCCTTACAAATCACCTTGTGACATTCACCACAAATAACTATAGTTTTTGAGTGTTCACTTTGAAACGTGTTCACTATATTAATGCTATGAAAGAATAACAGCTTTACATTTTAGGAACTTATATTTTTTAGGGTATTTACTGTCTTGACACACTGACCGTAAGCACTGTTACACACTGTACATATTATCTCCGTGTCCACTAAGTGTTCTTGGCTCATATTTAAACCTTTGTAACATAAACGACTGTTTTTTATCATTTGCTTCTAGAATACAGCGGGGACAAATATGAAATCTGTCATAAGTTATTAAAGCCCTAAAGCAACTGTTTTTGCCATGGCACTTCATACAATAATTGTAATTTATAATATGGAATTCTCAAATGGGTTTGATAACCGTGCACTGAACACAGATTCTTTTAATATTTAAATCAAATTTCATTGTGGCCCATAATCTCGAAACAATTGCGGTTTATAATTTTTAAAAAGGAGCAACACGACCCTGTATTGTAGATAATAAACCTCCTTGCATGTCAATGTCAGCGGGTCATATTTGTATTTTTGTATCATAAGATTTTGTTTGGTATTTGCTTCTTTTAAGCATCTATGGCAGACATGATAGTGATCCAGTTTATTGTTCACTTCATAATTCAGTGTATGTAAACCTATTCGGTTCATAAACCGTGTCCTATCTACGGCCACGAATTCTCAATACGGTTTGCGATAAAGTACTTCCGTAAAATTATTCTTAAACTCTACAACACTCACACAAATGTTAAATGTTACTGACATTTTGCTACTCACTATTATATAGATTGTTTATTATAATCACAATAAAGCAAGCTTTTAACGTGTGATAACAGTCCCAGCAAAGAATCCTATCGTTGAGCGTTTTGCACGTCTTCAAAACAACTGCAAGCATTTTTGTTTTTGCACATTATGAACGAAACTCGCAGTTGTCTTTATAAAAAAATTGATATACATCTTCATAGCTAAATAGCCGTTAAGTAATTGGTGGATGTGAAGTATTATAACTTGCAACTACAATTTTTTATATCTACATATATATAATAAATATAATATAATATGCAATAATTTAGAATTAGTCGTTTGATAAAACAGAGTTAAATAAAACGTGGTTTATTGTTTGTATCTGAAATAACCTTACGTATATAATTTATGAATATTTTACACTGAGCATTGATTTTCCAAAAAATTATTAAAGAACATGATGAGCAAAACTATTCCGTTTTCTGACATAGAACGTGTTTTGTATTGTAAACGTTCATCGTGTAACAGGACTAACGATACAATCGCATTTTGGAAGGTCGTATATGAAATTGTATGCAAATATTACTTAACCAAGGAATCGTAAATACACTGTTTTGTTTTGACTAGTTAGGTCAAAAACCGATTTTTTACAAGTACCTACAAACGAGTTTTGCTGTTTCCAAACAGATCAGTTACAAGTTGGAACTTCATATTCTTTTTACGTTTTTTTCGTACTGTCCAAACGCATATGATTTTTGAGTGTTTAGTTCGTGTTAGAGTTGGAAGTGATTGATATATACAAGTTATAGATTTTACATTAAATCTGACTGTTTGTTTTCTAGTTCCAGCTTGCTTATTTTAGAAGTTACACATTTTTCACATACAAATAAAATTTCCCCAGTATATATTTGGATGTGTTTTTCATGTGTATGTAATGTTATAATGTTATCTTACAACCAAGTGGTTAAAGATTGAATTTAAACTCAAACGATAGCAAGTTTTTATACCAACAAACTCAAACTGGGAGCACTCCAGTTCCTGTTCTCTGCACCAAAACTGTTACGATTTCTCGTAATAAGAGTTTGCAGACTGGACTACAAGTTTGAGTTGCTTTCAGTCAATTCAAATTCAAAGGCTTTTAAACGCTTGAATTAAATGCTAAATTACCAGTTGAAAGATGAAATGATTTCATTCATCATCTTTACTGCTGATCCAGTATCTGGTCAGCAGATTTAATTACTTTACACAATGTCATCCATCAAAACGTTTTTCTTATTCACTATATTTAGATTCTATTCATTATCTTTATTAGATTTATATTCCAACAGTATTTTGATAACGTTTGAAAAGTTAAAAAGGTAAACGACTTCTTACGTATTCATAGTATAAAAGCTCAGAATGAGTTTTGACAGTTTTAAAGTTCTTTTTGCAATTACAAATTCAATAATACTACTGTACCAATATAATTGAAGATAAATAATTAGTGAAGGTGTGCATTTTATCGGATATTTTGGTTCTGTGTATGCCTAATTGTGTTTCGCATTCAAATTTATCCACAACTCAAAAATAACAATTGCATTTGATGCAATTTCTTCATAAGGAAGGAATACCGGTGGTTAGTAAAATTCAATAATTTCGTAGGAATAATCAACTGTCTGTCTTGGGATGAAAATATACCTTGATAAAACAATAGAGTGCTTTAAGGGCAGAAAGTTTATACCCTTGAAATTAATTGAATAGACAAAAAAGCCATAGAGTGTATATCCTAGACAGAGCTGTTGTAGAAGCTGCTGCTTGGTCCAAGTACTGGACTTTCCAAAGTTGTTTTTTAAAATCTTCCAAATTTCATGGGAATTTTCGTTCGTGAACACAGCTCTGTAGTTTTAGTTTTACAGACAGCCATTCCGGCTCAGCTTTTGACATCCCAGTCTTGTTGTTTATCAGTGTCCTACGTAGGACTTTGTTGGTTCCAAAAACTACATTTTGGATACCAGTAGCCCAAAGTATGTTTTCCAATGTGATTGTTTACGCTGGATAGTTTTTAGGTCCGTCCGTTTTTATAAGTCATAGACCACTTACCCGTAAGGAGTTTTGCATTTAGTTTCTAAAACATAGATGGCTCCAAGATTACGCTTTGGTAAATCTCTGAGCCGTACATGGAAATTTTTGAAAATTCCAACCTTGAAAAGATTGGGCTCAGAAAACTGACTGTAGAGTCCAGCTTCATAATATAAATGTATTTCCAGCGGTCTGTAGGTGCAGGACCGACTTTTAATATGTGGTACTGTCTATCTGTTATATGCAGAAGTCGCTAACTGAAAAGTTTAAAGCCAAAGATTGTAGTTACATTTGACGGCTACAGTTTAAAATTTCAATTGCTTCAGTAATACTTACATATACTTAGGTTCGTTGCTTTCACGTAACCGGTATGCTTCATTGTTACCATCGGTTTTCAACATAGCAATAAAACTGAATGTTTGTGACCACTGATTTTTAGATGACAGCTGGCGGACGATGTACTAAATATTTTCTCCCTAGAAACATATTTCATTTTCAACTCCAAGTTTAATTGTGGAATCGGTTCCCAAACTCCTGGTCTTTTCCATCCATCGAAATTAAATTTTTTAGACTTAGAATAAAAATATTTAAACAAATGGCGTACCGATATTAATGAAAAACAAGTAAATATAGCAAACGCATTGATATTATGTTAGAAGTCCAGCAAAATCACCAGTAAATAAGGATTCGGGACGGCTTGATTTGCAAATCTTATTTAATAATGAGACGTTGAAACAGCCGTTAAAAATGTGGTTTTGAATCATACGACGTTCAATGTTCCATGTTAAGAAAGTAAACTTTTGTTAACTTTCGTTCGAAGGACAGATTATTAATTGTTCTATTTTGCACATTCACAATCTCCTTATTTTCATTAATTTATTTGTAATATGCAATAATAATGTACGTTATTGACATAAATCATAAATAATGAAAAAATAATATAACTTCATTCTGGCGGAGTTAGTTTCTGATTGGTGATATCTAAAGTTTCACTTGAATCAATAATTTTTTCTTTGTTCCATTGGTCAGTCATTTTGGTCTTCCTAAGTAAAGCTACTAGCAAAAATTTTAAACTTTACCCGTTGAAAAACTGCAGAAAATAAGAATATATGAAACGTTTAAATTTCCACACCACGAATACAAATCAAAAGGTCTCATACAGGCTATAATTGATACTTTCAGTTCCCACTGCGTCAACACAATAAATCAACATGTACTTGGATTTATGTGCCGTACTTGGTGCAGTTGTTAGTTTATATGTTGCCATACCTGAAGGCCTAACTTCTGGTTTTATGTATCCATAGAAGTTCTCGTTAAGAGTTAAAAGGTCAGACATGTATTCAACAATAATGTTGATCTCCTTACTTAGCACTTCTGCGGTGGTTTTTTAATGCGTGATCATAGTTTTTTAATCGAATTTCCATAGCATGTTGATGCACTGTGGTTTTAAGGGTCTACTGATCAAAGATTCGATCAGTACCGCCAGATATTCTGTGTCGTATTCTTAAAATACGTTACGAATGTTTAGGCAAAATAAATTTTAAATCTTATTCAGTTAGTCTTAAATTTATAAATCAAAATCTGGTACGCTTTTTAAACTCTTTTATTTTCAAACAGTCATATACATACATATTGCAGTCTAAATAGAATTTTGGAAAGAAAATAACTTTTCGATTTAAGTTGTTTTTTAATATTTGCTTTAGCTCAAATAAAAAAGTGTACCTTAACTTAAAATGTGTGTGATTTATGTTAAATATGTTTTGCCCTAATTTTAAACCTTAGATTTGTAAATTAATTAATGATAACCTGCTTAGAATTAGTGTTACGTTAATTTTAAAAGGGTTAGCTCAACTTGTTACACAAATGTATTTGTAGTGAACTTGAGCTGGACTGCCAAAATAACCAATAAATAGATATAAATTATAGTATCATAAACATAATTTAGGTTATAAAAATGTGTATCAACTATTGTTAGTGTTATGTGATTTATATTTTTTTACTTTGATTTTGTTAATAATTGTACAATCAAATATTTTATGATGTTCATAATATTGAAAGTCAATAAATAAAATGTATTAAACAGTATAAAAAATGCAACAAACTTATTTCTAAATTGACCTGACATGCAACTAACGACTTCTTGGTAGATTAATTGAAAAATCAGTTGAATGTCGAATTATTTCTAATTCACTACCGCATAATAAGTTGACAATTTTTAACACTATAGTTCATAATTTAACTCATAAGTTTTTAGAATTAGAATCAAATTTTTTTGAGTTGCTCCCAATTGATAAAAATACGAGTTAGAAATTACCTTACATACGACACTGGAAATTGTTTTAAGACATTATGTTAGTTTGAGATATTTTAAAAACGCCCGTGTGGAGTCTAGAAAAATTGTCCCGAATTCTTAGCCAAGGAATTAGCCAGCTTTTGCAAAGAAAAATGAAAGTCGTATAAAAATAAAGTTATGTAAAATTTAAGCTGGACATTGCTTTAGAACATTTTATGTAAATATTGAATTTTATTTTTAGCTGAAAGTCAAGCTAAGAAAACTGAACCTTTAGTCGAAAAGTTTGGATCGAAATTAAGACCTAAAATCTGGATTTTTATTCGAAAGAACGTAGTGGTAGTACTCAATATAAAAAAACTGCCCACCACTCGTTTTATTTTCCAATGAAATTTGGTTAGAATCCATTCAAGCGTTTTTGATATATCTCAAAATAACATGATCTTAAAATAATGTCCTGAACTGTAATAACCACATATAAGCCGTGTGTAAAAAAAGGGACAAACCCACCTAGTCTTCCTAAACAAATCATGTTTTGTTTTGACTAATTAGTTCAAAAGGCATATTCTTTTCGAGTATTTTCAGATTAATTTTGGTTTTTCATAATCTTAGAAATATCGCTAGCTTAGTTGTTTGGTTTGCACAGGGGATAACATTTTTTAGCTCTAATTCAATTTTAAGTATAAAAAAAAAATCTTTTCATTTGGCTCTGGTTCAAGCCCGCGTCACCGCTAACCCTTTTACTTTTTGCATTTTAATGCAATATTGCACATATACATTTACTCTTTACTTAATAAACATTTAATGTATACATTAAATGCGCTACTGCATGAAAACAAGATGCAAAAACTAGAAGGGTTATCGACAACCCGGACTTGAACCAAAGGCCCTTTGAAATATAGGCAATATTTTTTTAACCTAAAATTGTATTCGGGCTTAAAAAAAATTTGTCAAATTTTGCAAATATAACAACTACGATATTTCTTAGAGTACGGTGTTTTTTAACTAATTAGTTCAAAAGACCGATTTTTCACACGGATTCTACACGGTTAACTGCTTTAGACTTGATTTTGTTTTGTGGCTGATTCCTTGATTTATTACAATAATAAATGGACGCTTGATAATTAATACAAGTAATGTTTAAGTCTCAAGGTAGGAGATTTTTAAAACAAGTCGTTTAGTGGACTGAAACTGAATTATATGTAAATAATCGCAAATTTTCTACAGATCTAAATGGCATGACAAGTAATGGTGCGATTAAATTGCTTGTAAATTTTGTTTAGGGAACAACTTTATAAAATTAAAAATCAAAACAGCTGACGAATATTTTCTGATTCCTTGTATAAAACAACTAGCGATTGTACTTAAAAATAGCTGAATCAACTTGTCAATTAGAAACACACTGAATACGTTACCATAGATGATTCCAAACTCGAGAATAATGTAATTAATAAAACAACCATGTAATTCTGTCAAATGGCTCAAACTACACGAAAAATGTCAAAGACCTAGATTCTTGTTGTGAAAGTTAGTAATTTGTCGAATAATAATTAATTGAATCTTTGTATGTAAAAGGATAGAATAAAAATATTTTTTTAAACAAAACTTGACTTAAAACTTTTATATTATAAAATATTCTATGCAGATACACTCCAAGCTGTTAATTTAAAAGGGGCTATATATTGGCAGGACTTTAGTCTGTTTGTTTTTCACACGAACGTCCCATGGATGTATGACATGAGTTTGTGAGGCTTTAGGCTATTTAACTGTCAAATATCATCAAACATTAGGTAGCGTGACGATTTAAATCGATTTAAAAAAAAATTAAATGGTCACATACTTTAATGTTTTTTAATGGATCTCACCCTGTTTCAAATGTAAAAAATACAGGTCATGGGGTTAATAATAAAATATATGGACTATGTGGTAAATTTTGTCGATTTTTTCATCCTTACCCAACATATTTTTTATGTAGGAAGTTGCCAATTTTATTTGCAACTTGTTGTGCTTCTGTTTAGGAATTTATTGATTTTTGACTTTGACCTTATCAATAGATCTGTAGCTCATGATATTTAGTCGTTACTGATTTGTCTTTTAATATTGTAATTATGTAATTAAGATTGTCTTATCACTCAGATAATTTAAAATATAATTATAAATCAGTATCAGCACTTCATAATAAATGTATTTCATGTGATTCGTTCAAACAAATATCTTCATTTTTAACAACTAGTATGTTGGGGGTTTTATAAATCGATTTTTAACCAGTTAGGACTAAATTTAAAAACAACGGCATTACTACCGTAAAACGCTAAATAAATCCCCCCCCCCCCCGAAATAACTCCCCCCTTAAAATAACTCACCAACTTTTTGGAAGGTTTAAAGCAATAACTCCCCCCTGAAATAACTCACCCCCCTTCAAACGTCAGAAACGATAGAAATGGTAAAATAAGTTAATATTTTACTCCGAACGTAAAATACAACAAGTCGAACAACAAAGCTTGATCGTTTTGTCTTAACTTATTACATTTTTATGTAAATAAAGTATGATTTCCTATTTTTTTAAGAAAATTTTGTACGTTTTAAGTAACAAATTTTTTAAAACTGACTTTCAATAAATGAATCCCCCCCTGGAATAACTCCTCCCCCCGAAATAACTCACCCTTATTTTAGAAGGTTTAAAATATTAACTCCCCCGGGTGATTTATTTAGCGTTTTACGGTATACATATAAAAATTGATGTATTTAATTTTTTAAACTAAATTTGTACGGTAGATAGCTGGTAAAACGAATTCTAGACGGTATTTTTAAAGCTGTTGTAGTCCAAACTACGGTTTGTGAAAAATGTATCTATTTCAGAAATTTCAGTTATTTGGGATTATATTGGAGGAAGACAAAAAGGACAAGTATAGCTGATCTGCTCCTCGAACTCATTTGCATTGTAATTTAAATTACTTTTATTTAAGACTGAAAAAAACACATTCTTATTCTCCAGTGACCCAGGTAAGAACACAATTGTAACAAATGAAACAATCTATCACTGATTATGAGATATTTTGGATTGGAATTTAAGGTATAGTTAGTTAATTGAATGTATTTCACAATATTTGCTACATTCTTATCATTGAATAGTATTATGGCAATTTTGTGACATCCTGAAATTCAATCTCAGGTTGAATTTTTTGAGATCTGTTGGGTGAATAAACAGTTTGGAAATTAAATGTGCAGTTGCTGTGCTCAATCAAAAGTATTTCTATAAATTGGAAATGTTCAAATGTTTATAAAAACTTCTTAAAATGCAGAGGACAGTCTGCAAACCCCCTAAAGGTAAACCCAATGATTTATTGGTGACATAAAATAGCTTTCAAAACTGCAGTCTGGTTTTCAATAGTGTAATCGCATGAATAAAAAAGTACCATTGAGCTGACCGAATTACATATTTAACATTGTGACATTTTAATTTGGTATTATTTCCTTCTGCTTGTGCAATTTTGACTGAAATTTTAACCAACAGACGATGTTAGGATTTTTTAAAACTACATATTCCATCATGAAGACCGAAATCGTCTTGATCTAAAATCCCAGGCTGAATATAAACAATATGGATTTGAATGTTGAAGTAGAATATTCTACGGTAAATTCTAAATGTTCTAGATTTCATTATTTTACGTAATGTACAACATTTATTTTCTTACTTCGGTTGCAATACTATTGAATTGTTTTTAATTTCCACTTTGCAGTTATTTGGAATAATGATACAGTTTGTGGTTTTTACTGTAAAACAATGGAAGTGGCTAACAGATAAATTTCAATAGACTAGACCAAAGGCACAAGAATTGCTTTACTGTTAACTAAAAAATACGTGTTCGTTCTTAAATGTGTTTCATGTGATTTCCAATAGTGTTTGTTGAAGATCAAAAAGCACTTGAAGATTTTGAAGTACAATGTTCCACGGTAATGGCTCTAAATGTTCTGAATTCCATTAATTTATGGATTTACAGTATTTATATTTTCAATCCTGTTGTAATAGGCTTTAAGTTTTTTTTAATTGGGACGGTAGAGTACTGATAGTTGTAACAAAGGACTATACAGTTTCTGGTGTTTACTGTAAGTTCATCGAAATAGAGATTTGCAGAACACAATCAGGGTGGCCAAATGGCCACCTTTTTAACAAGCTGTAATTTAGGTGCTTTATGTTTAAATTTGTCTTCCTACTGATTCCTTGATTTGAAACAACAATAAATCGAATCTCAATGTAGGAGATTAAAAAAAACTTTTAATTGACTAAAACTCAAATACTCTCGCAAAGTGTGCACAGATTTAAATGGCATGACAAGTAATGGAGCAATTAAATTGCTGGTGAATATTGTTGAGGGAACAATTATAATAAGATTTAAAATCAAAACCGCTAAGGAGCATTTTCTGGCGCCTTGTCTAAAACAACTGTCGATGATACTTACAAATAGTAAATACAACTAGTCAATTGGAATCACACGGAATATTGTAATAAACAAAAACATCATCTGTCAAACGATGCGAACTACACACCATACGTAAAGGCTAAAGACGCAGAGTCCTGTTGACAATAAATGATCGAAAATTTATAGTTTTTGGCAACTAGAGGTTTTGAAAATATAATTCAGACATATCGCTGAATATTCCAACACTCAGAAGTTCGAGTTTGAATTGGTAGGTTAGAAGTATTATTGCTATTGTCCGAACTGTTAATTTACCACGAATTTTTTATTGGCAGGTTTTCAGTCTGTTTTTTCACACGAACGTCCAAAGAAAGTCTGACATAGGTTTGTGAGGCTTCCTGCTTTTTGAATATTAAATATTATCAAACATTAGCTAGCGTGACAATTTTAACGGATTTTAAAAAAAAAATCAATGGTCACACACTTAAATGTTATTGTAATCGATTTCCTCCTAGATCATATGTAAAAACATGGGATAATTCATGTATGAATTGGTTAAAACTCTTGTAGAATAGTTTTGTCTGGTTATGCTAAATATTATGGTCTCAATCGTAAGTACTTTTTCGTAAATAATGTCGATTTTTTTTAATTTTTAATTTATTGTGCTTTTGTTTAAAAATTTAATGACCTTTGACTTTGACCTTACCCATGAAAATGTAGCTCGTGATGTTTATGTATTGATTTTTTTTAAAATGTACACTGATACTAACTCTAAATGTGTAATTAAGATCGTGTTATCCCTCATATAATTTATAATTATAAATTAGCACGGCATAATAAGTGTATTGTATGCCGGTGTTCAAGTAAATAAACTATTACAAAAGTTATATTAGAATTTTAAAAAACGGGGATGGTGGGGGATTGCATAAGTTGCTTTTAACTTAAACGCGGATCAGTTTATACCAATGCCAATGACTGTATTAGTCAATTTTGGGTACATGGACCAACATTTCTCAAATATATGCAGTTAGCAGGTACTTTAATGAGGTATACAGAAATAGCCAAAAAAAATCAGCTATTTCGGTGTCATTTTGAACTTAATTAATACTGTCCAAATAGCAAACAATCTCAAAATGTTCTGTTTTTCTATATACTGTATTTTTTGTAAATTTAAACAAGGTCTATTGAACGTTTAACTTCAGAAAGCATTTTAGGGCAGAACTAATGTAGTTCAAAATTAATTATTTAAAAAAATCCTTTATCTGTCACGGTAGGACTGAATTAAAATACAACTAAATACATTACTATATACAAATGGCTGAATTCAATTGTTTGAATTATAACTTTGCGGTACATACCTTGTAAATAAAATTCCAGACGCAGTCTTTAAAGCTGATGTAGACCAAACTACAATTTGTGAAAAACGATGTATGTATTTCAGATATATTGTAAAAATAAAAAAGTACCAATGAATTGTCTGAATAATTGCTTCTTCTACTGGATTGACATTTAAATTGGGTATCATTTCTTCGGCTTGTGCAATGTTTAGAAAGAGGTAAAATTATATGGCTCTAAAATCTCAAACTGAATATACGCAATAAGGACTTGAATATCTGGAATTCATAAATGTTGTGCATTCCATTCGTTTACGTAATGTAAATATATTTTCAAACCTGTTGTCAGACTTTACGTCTTTTCACCATAGACGGTAGTTTTAAAAAATGTCTATAAGGTTTCTGAAATTTACTGTAAAATCATCGAAATGGAGAATTGCAAAAAACAATCGGAGTGGCCAGCGATAAATTTCAATGGAGTACATCAAAGGCACAAAAATTGCTTTACTGTTTACTAAAAAAAGGTATTTGTTCTTAAATGCATTGCCCGTTAGTTCCAATGGTGTTTTTTAAAGTTAAAAAAAATACTTAGAGAGCAAACTTCAAAAACAGGGTTTGAGGCCGTGTAACGTTGAATCATCAAAACCACATAAACTCCTAAATAATTTTTTATTGTGAAATAAGTTTATTTAATGTTTCTAACAAATTAATTATTTTAACTGCACTTAAAATCCATTTGAAATGGACAGTAAACTTGCTCAAATTGATAATATTTTGTATGAGATTAAAAACCAATGAGTTTTGATCTCATAAATGTAAGTACAAAATTGCTAAAACAAACTTAAAACAGTTCAATAAGAAATGAAAATATTTATTATCCTTAATCACTCAAACTAAACAGAAAACAAACAAGGTAATTATATCTAAATTAATAACTCTGTAGCCTTATTTGAGTCCTTGTTGCACAAAATTATGAAAAATCGTTCTTTGAAGTACTTTAAACTCCTATGTTAGAAATATTAGAGATCAAATCCGAACTGTTAATATAGCATGTATATTTGGCAGGCGTTATGTTAGATAACGATTTTCCACTCGAACATCCCTGGGTAAAAAGGGATGGAATTGTGAGGCGTTTTGACAATCTAATATGATAAAGCACTACGCTAAGGTGGCGTGATGTTTTTAATTGAATTTTTTTTAATCAAATAGTCATGTCTGAAGGTTATGTGATTTTAATACAGCTCATCCTGTTTCAAATGTAAAAAATACAGGTCTTACGGTTAGTGGGAATATAGATTTTATTCGACCCATATTAGATAGTTAAGCCAGCTGATTTGAAACACTGTGACTTGAATTGTAGGAATTTTTTTGGCAAATACATGTCAATTTTTTTTATCATAATCATGTAACATTAGATGTAGGAGGCTGTAATGTTATTTACTGCTCATCTGGTTTTCACTTTGAAAATATAATGACCTTTGACATTGATCTTAATTATTTATATGAAGATAATATGTATGTCTCATAATTTTGCTTGTTCCTAACATTTTTTAAAGACCAATACACATTGTAAGTGTGAAATTAAGATTGTATCATCATTTGAATAATTTGTTTTTATAAAAAATCAAAGAATTTGCGATTCAAAAGTTTGTTTTATTTATTTGATCAATTAAAAATGAGTGCACTTAAAGCTTTAAAGCCTAAATATATAGAAAATATATGACCTAAACAGATCACAGGGTGTATATCCTACAGGTAAAAGGAAATACCACTTCGTCAATCTAACCACGTCCATATAATAAATAAAAATATACTTGGAGTTTTACGTTGTACTTGCTGATCCGAGAATATCGCAGTAAATTCTTGGAATACCTAAGGATAAAATAGATCTTTTAGTTTTTGGCAGGCCGTTGGTCTGTGTTTTCACACGACCGTGCCACGGCGGATGTCTGACATAGGTTGGGGTACGTGAGGCTTCCTCCTAATTAGTTATCCAATTTTATCAAACTTTAGTTAACGAGACGATTTTAATCGAATTCTTTTAATCAAGTAGGCTTTATCTATGTAAGTTATTTTAATAGTTCTCATCCTGTTTCAAATGCAAAAAATACAGGTCTTGGGTTTAACAGAAATATGGATTTTATTCTAGCCATATTGTATTTTAACCAGATTACGTTTAACAATAGGGATAGAAGCCGGGCAAGCCGAGCTAAACAAAATACCAATGGGCTTACTGCTTTAAGACTATTAAATATTATCAAAAATTAGCTAGCGTGACGATTTTAATGGATTTTTAAAAAATTAACGGTCACACACTTAAATGTTATTTTAATCGATTTCATCCTAGTTCACATGTAAAAACATGGGATGATTGATGTATGAATTTGTTAAAACCCTTGTTAGATAGTTTTGTATGGTTATGATAAATATTAGAGCCTATTTTGAGAGTTGGTTTTGAACTTAAATGCAGATCAGTTTATAGCAATTCCAATGGCTGTATTAGTCAATGTTGGGTACATGGTCTCAAATACATGCGGTTTACAGGTACTTTAATGAGATATAGCCAAACAATTTTCAGCTATTTCAGTGTCATTTTGAACTTAATTGAGACTGTCCAGATAGTTAACAGTATTAAAATGTTCTATGAAGTTATTAGATCTATTGTAATTTTTGTAAATGTAAACCAGATCTAATAAACGTTCATCTTCAAGTATTGTACGGCAGAATTAGTATAGTTCAAAATAAATGAATTATTTAGAAAAATCATTTATCTAGTCACGGTAGGATTATTAAAAAAAACAACTAAATACATTACTGTATATGAATTACTGAATTTAATTGTAATAATTTAATGTTTCTCGTTTTACGGCGAGCTTTGTTCAAAGTGTTACTACGTTTTATTTTAATTCAAAAAACGCAGTGAGGACAATGATAACTGATTTGTGGCTTGAACTCATTCGTATCATAATTTAAATTACTGCCATTCAAACGAAAGGTATA
>JAQGBQ010000624.1:0-18355 GCA_034698485.1 Vertagopus arboreus | reverse complement strand
CCTTAAGTCTTCCTCGCCATCAGCACGGAAGCAAGTCCCTCAAGGGGGTTCCCCAGGACCAAATATATTGATTTATATTAAATCAAAATATTCGGTCAGGGAACAAGAGATAAAGCACGTCCGATCCAGTCAAACTTCCCGCAAGCCTCTTATTGTATGATAGGTAAATACAAACACAAATATTTTACTTGTTGTTTTGCTTCGGCAATGCTATGCCACTACTAGAAATAATGTTGTGGCACAAACTGCTATGCTCTTGTTGTTGGGCTCGTCCTGCAATATCCTGTAGGAAACGAACTCAGCGGTAATTAGATTGATATCTCATTTTCATCGGGTTGCATTAGGGATCTTTGGAAAAACAAGTCAAACGGGAGGTTCGTTCGTACGAAAGAAGAGTAAAGTAAAAGCAACCCGTCACATCCGCTGGCAACGCACAAATAAAATGCATTTAGTCCATTTACATTCTCTCTTCTTCTTCCCCATCTTCATGCCATTTTATAGATGAACAACTTTCTTCTTAAGACTCCTACAAGTTTATCTGCCTCTTCACATAGATTTTGAAACTTTTTTATCCAAAGGCTGGGCCATATTATTACATGATACCAAGGGTACATTTCTATACACACACACACACCCATTATGGAGCATAAGAGTTTATTCGTTACATAAATTTCCTAACTTCTGTGTGAAAAATAGATTTTTGACTGAACTACTTCACTATTGGAAAAATATCTTGCTTATCTGATTCTGATTTTATAACATTTCCTTCCCTTCTATTTCTATTTGTTTCCATTTTGATGACTCCCGTCTCCCTGTTTCCACTTACCCTAAACAGAAATATATTTTACTCTTCGCTCTTCTTGATCCATCATCGTGTTTGGAGTTTTGATGCTACTGCAATGTTGAAGGAGAGGATGTTAAAGATCTCCTCCATTTATTCCGGTGTCTCTATGTTAGCTTTTTTTCTTTCACCCTCTTTTCTCCATTTACTTTGCAGAGGTTTGAAATCGATGTAAATGTCATTACTCAATTTAAAAGTGACAGACTCATCAGGCCCTTAATGGAGTATGAACAGGGCTTTCAGAACCATTCAATTCCTTCCTTGAAGATTTTGACAATGTTACATATAGAATCTAAACAAACTGGTAGGAATTTGTAGAATTGTGTAGTGGATTTAACCTCATGTTTCCCTAGACAATACTACTACTACATACTAACTGTTATATACTGAGACTTTTATCATTTCTGTTTTTATTCCATTCCCGTTTTGTGTATTTCTTGTTCTTTTTTACAGATAACACATTATATCTGAGTCTTGATATTTTTGGAAATAGTTTGTGAAAACTCCTGAGAATTTGCAGTCAGAATGTATTTCTCTTGATTTTAATGTAATTAACACGCGGACTAAAATTCTGGACTGGAATCACATGTGTTTAAATGAATATTGCCTGAAGGGAAGACGAAAGAGGATTTACTTATCCCAAACAAGGTTCTATTCCAGAAGGCAATAAGAATTAAAGTTGTTGGCATGAGAGAAAGTTAGGATGTCCGTATTCCACGTCCTTCTGGTTGATTGATCAACATAATTACGTTAGAATGGTGAGGTAGGAAATGTATCAAGTAAGAAAAACGAGAAGAAACCGAAAAGGGAATTGAATTATGAATTCAATTCACGAGGAAATTTAGCTTCAGGTTTTCCCTGTCCAATTAAACCTTTTCGAGGGAAGGTTACTTCATTACATATATTATTATACAGACAGTCTGTTCACACGAGACACGAGGTCAAATACACTGCACACTAAAAGAGGCAAGTAATTCTTAAGTTTTCTCTCTAGTCAAAAGCCAAAAGCGGAGAAAGGTATAATACCTAACATATATATATAAATAGAAAATAAGAGGCCAAGTTCTTCCCAGACCTACCCACCGCCACTTTTTCTCCACTCCCACCACCTAGCATTTACGTTAATTTGGAAAGGAAACTTCTAATTGAATTTTGGAAGATTACAATTGCCAAAGTGTATAAGCTTTTTCAACATGCAAGATCCGACGATTAGGAAAGAAGTTGCTCACTGAAATACGAAATGAGATCATATCTTTTCAAGAGGGCTGACAGGTAGTGGTAGTGAGAAAAATGCATACAGGATATTTCTGTAGATGGAATATATAATAAAAAAGAAAAGTCGAGGTTCAATATACATGTGTGAAGATTAAACGTTTCCTTCTTCACATAAGTTTCATTTTTCTATCTTCTCTAACATTTTCTAACAGGAGAAGGGAGTGAAGGGACGGATAATCCAAAGACTTGGTTATGGTAAATCATACAAGGTTTCTTCTGCCACCACATAGCCACATATGCCAATCCAACAATAAGGCTGCGAATTCCATAGAATATGTATTCCAAGAAGGAAGTTGTGAAGTGCAGATGGGAAGTGAGGGTAAGAAAATCACATCAAATATAAAAAAGTGTTGAAACTTGCTGGAGGGAAATCTTACAGTGTATTAGGAAGTCGGTAACTGTAGATCGCTGAATTTTTATCCCAAACCCGTCTTCCCATCCACTTCTTCGTCAAGAAGACTCCCAGTTCTAGCTTTCTAGAGGCTTTCCCTACCCTCAAATCAAGCCTGTTAGATTGAAACGTGTGAGTTTGTAGCCATATATGACAGTGAGGCTGAGTTTGGAGCTAACAAGAAGGTGAAAATTGCTTCCGTTACTACTTTTGTGGAATAAAAGGCATACGAAGGCGGAGGTGTATACGGAACGTGTGCTTTCCACAATAGCCAAATGCGTAGAAAGCAGTGACTGTGGCATTTTAGGGCTTGGTACAACAATTACCTACAAAACTACCAATAGCTATTTGGCTCCGTATTTCTTCCTTTATGTACTAAAAGCCCTTCTTTACACTTTTGCGGTCAAAGCAGGAGTCTAGAAAAAAGTAAAGGAATGCGTTGACTGGAATAAATAAGCCTTAGAAATATTTTTCTTGCCTCTAAGCAGACTTTGCTCTCCAAACTTGTTCTTTCTTACACATGTTTCTCCAGAGAAAGAATTATAAAGGACGAGGAATTACTCTTTTAAATTTATATATTGTAAGTATTAAGTTCCAAAAGTATGTATCCCGATAATGGTAGCATACACATGAAAGTAGACTAGAGGAACTCTATATAATATTGTCTAATTCTATCCAATAGACCGGACCACGATCACAAGTTTCCTGTTTCGTGCGACCACAACTCGTTTTGAGCGAGTGGGTGCCTCTAAGATTCTTGGTTTTAGTTCAGCAGCAGCATGAGAATGCATTCTTGAAGAAAGTAGTCACAGTCCCACAGACAGAGTTCAGTTATATCAGAATAAGGCAAAGCAATTGAGAACGAAGAGAGAGAGAGAGAGGATAAGAAAGCAGGGGCACGAGGGTTGGATTCACAACGATATGTCAAGTGGAAGGAAAAAATGCTGTCAAGACTCTAGACGTGATTTCGATTTCTATGAGGGGCATCAGATAACGTTTTTAATTTCGTTGGAAAGTGACAATAAATTTTTGGATTTGAAAGTCCACAAGAAGCTAGACTGGGACAGTGGCAATTCTAAAGTATATATCCATATTACACAACAGAAATTCATTCCATCTCAAATCTTGTCAGTCAGAGAAAATGCTTCTTCTTTTAACCCATCTCTGATGCCATACAGTTATTCTGGGCTAGGTTGAACTGGGATTTTTTCTAGCTGCCTGCGGTTGATTTGTTTCCTATCTTCTTGCCCCATACCATTGGTTCCATGCATATAGATTCTATTTGAAATAAGAGATGAAAAATATAGGTTTCTACACATTCCCTAATAGAATAGGAAAGTGAAAGCTGAGCTCTCGTGTGTCTCACGTAACATACATTCCTCACTCAGTTCTCTATACCTTCTGGGTGTTGTTCGAGAAAGAAGCTAGACAATTACATATTATCAAGAATGGAATCACCACATCCGACCGTCTTCTTATTTCTTTTCTCTACAAATCTTAACCCCACAGTCTCCAATCCAATCAGTATACACCTCGAGAACAGATTCTATATCCTTTCATGTCTAATCTAATTAGAAATCCCAGCCAAATTTTTTAATAAGAAATTTAATAGGCATGTATGCTTCTACTAGCAATAAATATTATGTACTTACAACATCTCAACTTATTATTATATAGTTAGTTCTTCTGTAAGTCTTATTTCTTGAAGAGATTTTGGAATTTAACAGAATGTCAAATTTCGCTTGGATACTTGAAATGTCGTGGGCTAGAACGAAAATTCTATTCAGAGTCCTCACCTCAAGTACGAAAGAAAAGCCACCACAAAGAAGGAATAATCAGAGAAGAAAATTCAAAAAGGATGATATTAAATGTTAAATGGACCTCGTATTACTTGGTGGAAGGAGGGCAGAGAAAGATTGTAGATCGTCTGAGCATGTACTTGTACAGCATTACATGGTAGACGGAACGAACGAGGAGAACATGAGAATTAAAGTAGTGAAAGTAGAACTACTTAAACACAGTTTGTATGATAAATGTCTCAATCTTATTCCGAGTCGTTGGAGAACTCCCATGAAACCAGAGAAGTTAAAAATAGCAATAAGAATTTATTCCTCCTGCATGCATGACTCTAATGAAGGGACACGGACGAAATGAATGAATACACCAAATAACCATTACACATAATGCATAAAATCCCTACACAGTTCCGCTAGCAATATCCCTATCAACCATACTTACTGCTAACAATCAACGATGTTCGTTTCTACAAGAATGTATCTGTATTTCTGTATCTCTCTCTTTGTAACATTAAAGTAGTGGCAATAATAGTAGTAGTAGGGCAGTATGAACAATATTCTAAAAACTGAAGTCAGAGAGTCAGCCAAATGAACTTGTTTTCTCTCTCATTTCGGACTCATTTCCATTTAGATTGCTCAGCCCCCGTCTTCCAGTACTAGCCCACCCGTGTCCCGACTGATAATGCCGAGATAACCCTGAACCCTCTCACAAAGACTTCTATTGTGCCCATTATGATACCACTTTCTGCCAAATCTGTGAAGATGAACCTACTGTGCATAGATAGTTCATGGAGATATAGTTCATAAAAGACCTCGATGCAACAAGGCTGTCCATTTGAAACAACTTACAACTTTACCCACTACAACTAAACTAGCACGACTACCTACTTCTATTAATATTATCAACAAGCTAGGAGCAAGCAACCAGTTAATACCACAAATACGACGACGACCACCACCACACACAATGAGAATGAATTCATCAGGATTAAGGGATAGTGGGGATACAGCACATCAACTGATTATAATACTAAACTAAGGGTTTGTTAAGGATGAGGAATTAACATTGTGCTCCGCTGCTAAACTCCGGATCGAAATGCCACGGATTTAAATTATGATACTTTTATGCGATTCACCAAAGATAATGGGATGTATATGAGTTGAGGGAGATACAGAAGAAAAGAGAAAGTCCCAACCCGCCCAGTTACTAAATACATTTCCTTCTTAATGCTCCAAAATCCTTCGCACTAAATATTTCATTTTTGTGTATAATGTCCTGCTGGAAGTTTAATACCTACAAAGTAGAGATAGGAGGCCCAACAGAGGATACTTAAAATAGATAATATTATACACAACTGAATCCTTTCTTTCTTATGATTAACTCCTTCCTACATTCTTTTGTCTTTCTCTTTATTTAATTCATATTTTTTTTAAAACGGGGTATTCAAAATAGTCAAATGTCCCATGACTCGGTGTCTTAAGCTAAATCCAAGCCATAGAATAATAATGTCCTTCCCTCGTACATTATATGCTCTACATACATGATTTGTTGAGGAAATAGGATGCCAAAAAAGGGTTGTTGTCTCCATCAACACACACATGTATAATATAATAATATATGCAAATAATAAACCAACAATGGTATTTACTTTGTTTACAGCCAAAAAATTTGTGGACAGTAGAGCCATAATAAAAATTTGATTTTTAACCACCAAAACAGTTCCGGCTCAAGGAAAAGGAAATAAAAGCAATAGCAACGCGAACAACAAGAACCTTGATGATTTGGTGACTATTTTTTGCAAATGTGGCTCCTTCATTCTATTATTTTGTCCATATTATGCGACTAGAAAGACAAGATTCTTAAAAACCGTTTTTTTTCTTCTCTCTCGAGCCACAGGAAAAATGGATAAAAGGGACATGAGAAAATCCTCTGTATTTTTCTCTAACAATAAATGTCTATACAAATGTGTGTAATATTTCATATCTTGGGAAAAGACAACGATAGCCATGATCTTATTTCTTCAGCCTATAATATATTGTCAAAGCTTGGATCTACGTACACGTAGGAAAGAGGATATTGCCAGGGATTTGGATTTAGGTTGTTGTACTTGCCTCGTTCTTGAGCCTCATGACCAGATCCGATGTGATAAGAATTCTGATGTCAACATGACTCTGAAAAAATTTGAGCACTGCTGTTAATAATACTACATGGAAGCCTCTCTGGCCAGAGCATCTTCGGACTCTTCCAATGTAACTTGGCCTCGGTCACCAGCTGCCCTCAGTATGAAAATCTGCAGGTGACATATGTACGTCCTTTTCTAACTTATCCAATAATCCACTGTACTTACTTCATATTTTTTACCTTTGCCAATCCAAAAGATTACGTTCCGCCAAGGAAATGTGTGCTCAATTAAGTACTAATTTTTTACAGACCCAATATTCAACTATTTTCCTTTTTTAAAGCTTTCTCTTAAGTTTCTTCCCCCACTTATATATCTCGTATTAGTAAGTAATCCGTCAGCTTACTTCAAAGGCATAAAATTATGTATTTTAGATTTAAAAAGAAAAAAAAAACCAAACCAACAAGCCCTCAATCATAACACAGATGTTAACAAGGGTTAATAATAAACGCCTTTTGTCTATACAAAAACGTACGTCCAAAACGGATCTTTTGGCCATTTCATGAAATCGATTGACTCTAGGGCAATATTTTGTGGAGGATATTACAAAAAATCACCCTTTCTACGAGCCAGTTAAAGAGAGTGGACGTGTCTCTGGACAAAGACCAAAAGAATAGGAGGAATAATCTACTTACATAGAAAAGTAACAACTGAAGAAATAACTTTGGACGAAGCACTAGTGTATAAGAAGACTAGCAAATAGAAAAATAAATAAAGTTGGCCAAAGTTCCAAAACAAGGTTGATGGATAAAAATCTTATAAGAGACAAGAATGAAGAGTGTTTGAACTACATCCTCCTACTTTTTTTCATCACATCTATTGTCCAGTTGTCCCCACTGCCTCATGCATAAAAGTCAAATCCACTAAGGTCCAGTAAAGACTTCAGACACTTCACAACAGATATGTATATTGAATTTATTTTCTTGAGAGTTTCGTATCTCTTTTTTTTTGCTCCACTGTCCTTCCACTTTCACCTCGTCTCTCTCAAAGGAACTTGAGAAGAAGATGGTGCAACCATACAGCATAAAATATATACAGTTCATTTCATTTCATTTCTGTCTCCTTGTGTAGTGAAATGGAACACCCTGGTTGCGACAGGTTGAGGCACAACTCGGCACAAGTATCCATATCGCAAGTCCTGTGAGAACTGAACAAGTAATACACTAAATGATTGCGAAAGCTTGTTTCACCTGTCATCCTATTGCACAATTCACAATTTGCCGAAAATGACAAATCCTATCGTTTTTGCAATAATTCTAAACATTATTTCCACACAGTCTAGTTTACATTTTTTATACGGATTTTTTTTCAAAAATCGAAACATAAAATCGAATATGCAAAGCAAGTATTTTCAAGTCAGAAATACTTAAAGAATAGCGGGTAGATTGGAGTTACAAGATACCTTAGCCGTTAGCTACTGCCTACATGTATCTGTACCATTTCATATCCTTCTGGCTTGAAGTTAGGGATGTTTTACTTTGTTAGAAGTGACAAGAAGTGATCAGACTTGGCACGAAGAAATAGTTTGGGGTCTACGGAATGCCAAAAGAAGTCAAATGGATAAAGTGTTCATGCATGAAAACTAGGGTGGAAGCGCTTTGGCCCATCTCGCATGCATTGTTCTCTAACTTTGACCATTAACTTCACGGTTTATGGAGCCCTGGTGAAATATACACAGAGTTTTATAATTTATTTACTCAATAAGATTATCTCACCTAGAATTATTAGCCAACTGCTTCATCAACTCCACACATGCACAGCCAACTACATACATATAATTATTATGTGAGAGAAAGAGTGACAATACAAAAAACCCATTAGATTGATCAATTCGCTTAACAAGTTACTTTAGGCAATGATTTAGAAAGTTATTAGTTACCGTAAGTATCAATGGGTTGCTCAAACTATTATGAATCTGATTTGCTCTATTACTCCATAATAACACAGCTCGTTGAAACGAGTATTAGGTTACAATTTCCAGTTCATAATAGTATAATTAACACGTTTGAAATGTGCTCATCATTGTGGCTGAGTCTAGAATTCATTCTCATATCTGGCTTGATTCATAATTTCTAGTAACTCTAACCATTAGCTTAATTCAAGATTTCGGATGCATTTGATGCAGGCGGAAAAGAGGTCGGAAACAATTTGGACTGATGAATTTATGATAAGTAATAGTAAAGCATATCTGGAAAGAAATCTATGTAAAAAAAAAAAAAAAAGAAAGCGCTAATGGTTACATTCAGTCTAGGGACTTTGGCTTTTACTTGTTCGAAAGCAGGAAAAGTGTGAGAAACGGTCGCAATAACTAAATGAGTAATTTCAAAACTTTCTCCGTATTTCTTTCTTAACCATAATGCGTCGTGGCGGGAGGGGAAGAGGACGTTGTTCTTAAATTCTGAATGCGGAGGATGAATAGAGAGGATGTTGAAATCGGTCCCTTGTACACACTGACTACTATTGGTTAACTACCCGCTGACATACGACGACCCGGCATCAGCTCACACCAACTAACATGGCCTAACATGAAAGGCACAACTATCCAACGCAAGCAAGGACCATCTTTGGAGGACATCTTTAGTTATGGAAATGAATAGCTGGTGAGGACGAAGCTGTTTTGAGGGTGGGAAGAAAGTAGAGAGGAGAGAGACATAAAAGAATTCTCAATGGTATCATAATCAGAGGAGATTGGTAAAGGGAGAAGGGCCTAATTTCTAAGAAGAGGACTCTTTGGGGACAGATAACGATTTCTTCTCATTTTAAATACATTTTGAATTTACATATCCCATCTTTACCAGACTGAGTATTTTTCAGACAAGGCGGTGGTGGTGAAGAGGGCTTTCCTCTACTCGAGGACGTATCACGGACACCAAAATACGGACAATAAGATACTCGAATCTTACGATATATATATGAGAGAGATAAAGAGTTAAATAGTTACATTTTGTTTCTATATAGTATCTATGTCGATGGTGGTGGTGGTTGCTGGAGATTGGATTCTCTCAAGGTTTACTTCCCTTTTAAGATTTATTTTCAAGATCAACAGAGCATTCACCTATTAACTCTATCAGATCTATTGCTCATTTCCTAGACATAAAACTATGAAAGTTCAACTCTTGGCAATAATGATTGTAGATATTCGCTCAAGCGTATTGTTTCTCGAAATACGAGTCTTGATTTCTTTGTACAGTATCAAGTAATTTTATATAGCAAGTAACTTTGTGTAAATAACGTATCAGTTTTTTGTCCGTCTTCTCACATTTCTTCGAGACATATAAAATATATTTATTTATGTCAGCTTTTGTGCAATGAGCCGACAAACCCTTTTGTGAAAAGTCATACAACCCTATCCTGCTTAGACGCATGGAAGTAACAAGTACAAGTATGGTATAACGAGAAGTTGAGTGAAAGGATAAAAACAAATATTACTTATATATATAAAAGAAATTCCATAATGTCTGACAATTATGTCGCAGAATAAGTTCAAGGATTTCCTTTCAAATGATATGACAGAGAAAGTCTTTTCATAAACAAAAAGTAGTAACTTACCTTTAGAAGTTTATTATAAATCCGTAGGGGGAATGGACATGACGCTTCAAAAGTTAACTTTCCGTCTATTCTCCTTCTTTTGATAACACGCTTTATTGGTAATGTCTCATCAATGTCTTGGAGTTTTGACTCATCTTTAGAACTTGTGTGGTGACCCGTTTGGTCCTTTGATTCTTCCATGATGTGAAGATGTATGTGAAGATGAAATGTTTTATAGAATCCTGAGGTTTTGTGGAAACTAATCTCTTGATCTTATTAATTACTGTCTAAATGGATTTATCTGAATTCAGCTTCTGCATCAAAAAGGCTTTAATTGTGGTGGACGGACTTCCTGTAAAGTAATAAAACAATCATCAAAATAAGGTAATGAAAGGCATATATTTGAATGTGATAGTTTATACATGTAAACTGTAAATAAAACTGCTTTTATTCACTGCATATTGTAAGTAAATTGAACATAATGGAGCAGCCATAAAAGCATAAATTTACATCATTGTTTCATTGAGATTCTAGGTTGTTTGAAAGTGACTGAAATTCCTCTACATTTCTACTACTACTTAATAAACATATAACTCCTACGCATCTCAAAACTACTAAAGTATTCAAGACGTCAGAAGAGGACATTTAGATTTCTGCTGGAAAGTAGAGAAAGCCTCATTACAAAGGAATGATCCCAAAGCAACCCTATGATTTTAAGTGTGTCGAATTCTTGGAATGAGAAGAAACTGATTGAGAGACGCAAATCGAAATCGTAAATCAGAAGGTTGAGAAGAATACAACTGACAAATGTATCCTACTACTTGCAATTCAAAAAACGTTTGATGGTACTTTCGGAAGGAAAACTTCGATCATTTAAACTTGTAACGACATGCATCGCACATCAATTAAATTCATCAGACGGAATCACCTCGAATTTGAGGTTTTCCTTCCAGAATCCCTTCTCCCTCTGGTTAAATTTTCAAACTTGCTTATTCCTCTCCTTGAATTCTTATTGCATACTTAAGAGGCTCTTCTTTGTCCTCAATCTTTGCAATACATTAGATCTATCTATAAAGCTGTAAGGCTATAAAAAGTAGTACATTGAAGTAACGGTCCATATACTCTTGATGCTTTCACTGTTGTAAAATATATGAATATATGTATTTTATATGAACATAAAGTACACGGTAGAATGTCTTAGTAGTCGTGTTTGCACAAGTGATTGCCGTGAACTGTTAACGAGGCTGGAGATTTTTAGCCCTACTTTAACTGGGAATAATATTGGGAATGGGTCGTGTACCATGATCTTAATCAATCCAACGACTTTCTCTTGACTTTTAGATCCACAGATGCATTCTATGAATAAGATAGAGATGAATAGCATACTAGAAGATTATTAGGCTGAGTCAGCAAAAACATTTGTGAAGGATAGAAGCAAACTACTGTGTCCACAATGTTTCACAACTTGTGTGCATTTCGTATAATGTGCGTGTAAGTGAGTATAAATCTCCACTTGAAACTGATGCGTTTGTAGAATTTGGCAGAATGAACTTCTCTATAAAGAAGTCTCCTCAGGGGATTCTATGAACTTCTCGTCCTCCTCTACCAAGCATACTAAAATCAGCCCTCCCAGCGATTCCAACTTCATACTTGTCGGTCAGAAACTTCGTCTAAACAACATGTCTACGTTATATATCCACGTCTATGTATTTGTTCGACCCAAATCCAGCCTTAAAAAACGGTCCGATTGTCCCGAATCTACCTTCTAACTCCTACTCGCTCTCTCTCTCTTTCTGCTGTTTGCAACTTCGAATAAGTACACCCACGAGGATGAGGAATGATAATATTCAAAATTGGTAAAACCATTTGCATACTTATTCTTTGCCTTGGGAAAAGATACGGAAGGTAAATGATGATGTGTTTCGGGATTATTGTGTAAAGATACAGAATAATATACTCCTGTAACTTTCATGCCGCCTTGCAAAACTGATTCCCTTATGGTTTTATCCTTTTTAAACCTGCCAAATTATCATACATCTGTTGAGCTGAATTCCAATTGTGAAAAGATGATAGCACCAAGAAATCCATCATAAACGTGATAGATAATGTAACAATCCCTAGACTCTGGCACGAGATGCAATTAGAGTAGGGAAAGAAGACGATCTGATACTCTTTCTCTTTCTTCAGAGTCTTGACAGAATTTAGGGTTCTCTTTATATATACGTACGTATGTATGAATCGAAAGCACAGTCCCAGAATAGATTCCTCCCATCAATTAAATGTAGAATTACTAAACAGTGTAAGAAATAGCCAATACTCAGCCCTCTTTTATGCCCATTGTCATTGTTGTAAATAGAAAAGAATGGAACAAGTCAAGTGGTTTTATTTGAATGGGAAATCAAAGTGGAAGTAAAGGGGCTGGGTTTTGGAGCATTTTGCAATTAAATCTGGTACAATAAAATCTCATAGGGTAAGAGAAGGGATTGGAATTCTTTCCCAGGTTAAAATACCCAAAAAATTCAATCCAGAGATTTCCCTTTATTTCCATGAACGGAAACTGCAGTCAGTAGAAGATAATGGGCATGAGGAGGAACAATCAAAATAGTATGCAAAGGCGATTCCCTTCCAATCTTCATAATGATCACGATTTTCTATTCTTCAGCGTTTTATTCTTCAACAGATTTCACATATTTCTCTTTCAAATCTATTCGACACTATATCTATACACCTATTACGTCACGATAAGATGGTAGTAGTAGTACGAATTCAACACTTTTCATCGAGATGGATGATACCAAGGTCATATACATTCTTGAAAAACCCTGTAAAATAAAAACACCCTGCTCGACTATTATCTCACATTTTAAACGTGTTGATTTTTTTAAATTTCAAGTTCAATTCAATTTGCTCAACAATTTTAATTAAATTTGAAGTTAAAATTGGATGTGTGAATGCTTTTTATTGTCCAATTGCTATAAAAAAAATTTAGTCTCTTGACTCTTTTGGGCAAGGAATGAGGAGATGATAAGATTAATTCCTGCAGTAGATAAATGTGTTTTATAGCCAATTGAAATGGAGATTGATATGGTGGTGGTATCGGTAATGTTCGGAGAAGTCCAGGGGAAAGTTTATATAAAAATAACCCTTTCCTTAAATTCTATTACTGAGACTCCGGATCTTGCAATCAAACACCAAAAGCTATTAGAAACAAAGCCATATTACGTATTGGACTTTCCAATACTTTAGCACTGCATATTGAAAAAAGGATTTTTTTTTGCTCTTTTCGATTGTTGGCTCTGATAGAAACATAACATTGCAGAGCTTTTAAGAAATTCATTTCATTTCACCATTTTTGTATCGCCAAGTCCGAACATACGTCGGCCACATTTAATTCCAAAACCAGTTACTGATCAAAAGTCAGGATTTAGAGACAACCACTGGCCCCACTTCCATTCCTTTGCAGAAAAAGTACTTGTTCTTTACTAAAACTTCACGATGGTATCAAATGATTCAATTACACTATAGCTCTATATACCTCCGAGTGATAAAATTCACTCAACTTGACTCAAATATATCTAGTATGCAATTGATATATATATATATATGAACAACTTTCAAGTAAATTAAATTTGCTCTGAAAATTAGGTATTAGGAGTATCATCGCTATAGTAAGACTATCAGGTAGAACCTTTTATACTTTTTTTTATATACTTTTCTACGTTCCAATATAACTTGTGTCTTATCTTATGCTAGACTAGGTTTGATATCTCTAAGGATTTATAGAAGAAAGATACTGATTATTAGGTCCGTCTTTCAAATATATAATTCCCTGATGAGGGAACCAGGTTTGGATCAAATTCCTTATCTCTTACAATCAGAGCTCAGAGAAGCTTAGCAGTCAGTCTTAGGCTGTATTAAAGGAGAATTAAAGAGAATTGCTTAGATTCGAAGGAAATTTCTGAATTCAAGGATGATAATTCTGAGAATTACTGGCTGAAACGGATAAGAAGGTAATGGCTGGGGAGTATCTCTTCATTCATTTCCTAAAACTTGAATTTGATTTCGATTCAAAACTCTTGAGCGTGAATTCTTTGATTATCATCGAGCGAATGAGGCACTTGTGTCCATTATCTTCATTCAATTCGTAGTTAGACGGGCTTAAATCGACATGAATAGACCACTTAACCAAGCCTCTAACTGACTAGATCAAGAAGACCATAGCAAAAAGTCAGGAAGTAAAAGTACTTACTCTGTAATTTACGTATCTATTCATATTCATAGTGCTTTCACATTAGTTACTTCTCAATTGCAAGTGTAATGAGTACCTGTATAGTAAATTGGGATGCATGAATTATTCCTCATTTAAGTACTCAACACTTGCTTGTATTTATCCTTTGGCTCGTGCTTGACTATATAATTTTCTAAAGAGGAAATAAACTGACTCGTATAGTCAACTGAAATTGGAGGAAAGCGTCGGTAGGTTTGGAAGTGGAGCAAAGACGAAGAGCACAAATTGTAAACAGGTCTTTTGTTGGGATAATAAATTTTTACCTGAACAAAATGTACGAGTAACAAATTCGCCAAAGAAATGCCTACTTGAGAAAGTGGAAGCGGAGTCTGGAGATGATGATTATGATATAGAAATCATAAAGTTTTTGGGAATTAACAGGCAGAGAGATCGTGCCTGACTTTCCAAGTTGTAAAAACCACGACAGAAAATTAATGTCTGACAACTACTGTGGCCTGGAAGTTTCTGTACCTGCTTGGGGTATACGGAAGGAAATTTCATTCCCAGTGGTTTCCAGCGAGTCCTCCACATAAAGATGGACATAAAACGCGTGGAAGAAAACAGAGTTGAAAAAGTATAAAAAGCTACGCAGGGAAAGGCAGAGTTGCCTCCGAGCCGAGTGGTGGATCTTAATCGGCTCAAGAAACTAATTTAAGTTAATGACGGTCCAACAGGGAATGCAATTCAGAGTATCGTTTCTCATTCTCAACTTCTTTCTCTTGCTTACGACTCCAAATAATTTTATTGTTTGACTCCATATCAAGGTCCTGATACCCAGGAAATCCCGAACTATCCACCCACTTAGAAAATTCATTATGGGACCAACCCCTGATCTTTATTAGTCCACCCGAGTCTCAGACAAGTCAAAAGAGGCAGTTGTAACTACTTGTGCTTTGCTCACCTAAATATTCTCGTCAGAATCTGAACTCTTACTTTTCATAGCCCAAGTAAGAAGCTTATAGCCATATACCCACGACGACTGCTTACAATTAGCATAAATTCATTCACTTTATAATATTACAGCGGAAACCGCTGGCGTCAGCAGGTCCATTTCATACACATTTCACAACATTTTACATATAATTATAGTAATATTTTTCCAAATGATATTTCATTTAGAACCTTATCATTATTACCTTGTCGAACGTCTTAGAGAAAAGATGGAGAAGGATTGACTGTGACCTCCACCTATTAGTCAGCATCCATCCAATAATGTGATTCAAAGGATATGGAAAGCCTACAGAACGAACAAATCTGCCTTCTCAATCTTTCCTTATCAAGTGTGTTAGACTTTCCTGTGCTGTAAGTCCATATCTCTTGCTACCTTTTTGGACGTGAACGAAGGAATATAACTTGCAATAGTCCTAGTGAAAGGATGAAGGGAGAGCGAGTTCGAAATATCCCCAGGGATTTAGCATATCCATATCGGTTTGGGTTGTTTTACAAAGATCGACTACTCCGATACGTTCCAGTGGGCAGATACACTATTTTCATGTATGCCATGTAACTCCCGAACTGTTTTTTCTTCGTCTTCAGATTGGTCAGAGCGGAAGTTATAAGTATCCATACACATCCTATCCTTTACTATCAAATGTTGGTTAGAAAGCATTCGTTGCATGGATGTAGTAAATTTGGAAGGGAAGATACGGAGGAAATGTCCAGACTCAAACAAATGACTTAACGGGCCAATGATTAATTGATCCACCTCTGATACAACCCCTATGGAATCAGATATGTTACTCAAGCCGACTGTGGATTCTCTCGATAATCCTTCCACCACAACATATATACCCATGCCTGGCTAAGTCTCAATTTGGGTTTAGAAAGATATTTACTTGTTTACATTTGTCAATCTTCGTCCGCTTTGGTTAAAACTATTGTCATCGAATTCAGTTTTAAGTATTTATTTCCTAGCTGTACGTGTGCTTTTATGTATTTGTTGTGCTCAAGAGTTGCAATGCACCCAGAAAGGTACTATTTTCTCCACCAAAATTTATTATTTTATACATAATACGAAAGCTAAGTGGTTTTACGAGTATTTTACTCATAATGGGTCTGACCACTTAATACAAATCCATCTAAGATAGTCTTTAGACTAGTGTACAGATTGATGATCGTTTTTAAGGGTGAAAGTCCCATCGTCCCCCGTTATGTATGTTAGACAGTTAGACCTATGCGATGAGGGAGAAAGTAACTCTGTTGGAACCAAAGTCCAAGTCAGCCATTAATCCTCAAGAGACTTTTAGCTTCTTCTTTACCTCCAATTGGAAAACGATAAACACTTGCCTAACAACCCGCTGGAAAGATTGCCAGCTTATTCTCAATGTACAACTGGACACTTATATATATCAAAGTCAGCCTCTTCTCCGTTCGTGGGTCCAAGAGGGAATCTTTATGTGAATCCACAAAGTTACATACTAAGGCAGTTAGTCCCATCGTTTGTATCACACTTGGCTAGACCTTTTCGCCCCGTCGATCGTTCATTTAAAACGACGCCATTTTATCGTATGTTGCTCCCATTTTATCTTTCTTACCTCTTGACGTTCGATTTCGTGGTATATTAGTTAACTATTTCTGTTTCTTTTTCTTTATGAAACTTCCCTTATGTCATGATTCTTTGCCCAATCTCACTATTAAAATCTCTGGCTCCATTTCTTTCTTTATGTAAAAACAGATAAGTATAAAAGAGAGTTACCATATCATCCAACGCAATGTCCATACGACACAGTTCATTAAAAGCAAGGAATTTTCTACTGAGCTATTTGCACAATACGTACACACAGGGTACAAAGACGGGATGAGAGGGAGATCTTCAGAGGTTCCAAGATAGCACTAAAGAGTGGTCGTAAGCATGGTAATCGGACTCCCTGTCCTCAAGTAAAACCAAAAGGGTTGGCGTACATGGTACACAGATATAGTGTAAATAGGGATTGGTACTACTATAAGCCCTTGCAGAATATCTTAAGAGTGAAAGTCAACTTTGCCTTTGAATTCAGTTCAGAGCCTGTGATCTGTTATTTATCGTTGGGTCTTGCTATCTATCCCTATCACTTTCCCCCTCTACCTTCATACCAGATACCTGCTCTTCTAGACTTCTATTCAACTTCTATGGAAAACATTTCCCGTTAAAAAGCACTAAGAATTCATGAATGGAGCTTCTTTATGGCTTACTAATATAAATTTACGGATGCCCAAACGTTTACAGACCGACTTTGATAGATGATCCTCTTCTTTTGCATTCAACCCAATTGGGATCGTCTGCCGATTTTACGCCTCTGTGTCACAACTTATAACTCCTGGATATATTATTACACTACCCCTCTAGAATTTTCATTTTAAAGGTTAGGAATTATCAAAGCTTTTGGGTGAAAGTAATCCAAAATAGCAATATTAAAGGGTGTATACTAAGTGGAGCGACAAAATTAAAAACGATATAAAGTTTTAATGAAACGGCAGATTTATTCCGAATTTTTACTACTTATGACAGAACTTATATATACTTCAAATTATATATCACTTGGTCCCTGAATTTATTTATATGCAATAGCCAATATGTTTTGTTGGACACTATTCATTATGACTTTTCACGATTTCTGGCTCACTTTTTGGTCTATATTTTTCCAGATTCGATGAAATCTGACAAAAACTGTGGTTTTCTTCATCTATTACCTTACTAGTGTTTACATAATGCAAAAAACATTTCAAGATCTCTTGCCTGTGGAATGTTTTTGGCATTCTCCCTTTTCTTTACATATTCAAAGATTTCGCAGTTCAGATAGGATGTCACATAGGGCCATAATGACAGTTTGCCACATCTCCCAAAACAAAACTTTTTGTATTCCATAATGCTCATTGAAAAACGAAACTAATAGCCTTTTTATGAACTCTCTTAAATAAACATAGCCATTTATAGAGCTCTCAGCAATAAACGATTTTGATAATTGCCATTTTCTACCGTTCATTGACTAATCAAGTATTCAAAAAAACGTTTTGACTTTTGAATAATTTTATAAGCAGATACTACTTTGGAAGGATATTTTACATTAAAATATTCAT
>JAQGBQ010000623.1:0-18383 GCA_034698485.1 Vertagopus arboreus | reverse complement strand
AGGTTCAAGCTTGCTTTCATCAACGGTTTCCAATCTGACTTTGAGAACATTTACAAAATTGATACATTATTTCAATGCATTACTAACATTTCAATTTAGTGTGTAATTGTATCACAAACAAAAATTAAGATCAATATATTTTTTATTATTAAACAATTAAGATCATTGTTACCACATCTGCAGGTTGTACTTGTTGTTATGTCACAATTATTTTATTTTATTTACTCTTAACGTTATGAAAATATGATTATTAAGGATTATAATCATAGTTTAAAGGTATATAGTTTATAAAAGTCTATAGTTTAAAAAAGATCACAAGATTTAAATAGAACAATTTTAATGAATCCTAAATTGCATACAAGTGTATATTTAGTCATTGAGGTTTTCGTTTATTTAATTATTTTATTATGAATGAAATACCTTTAGTGCGAGTGGTATCAACTAAAATGTAATATTACTGAAAAGGAACAAATAATAGATTAGTCTGTGAGAAAATTGAATGGTTAACCTCCCGAATTCTTGGGACAAGAAATGTTCCAAGAAAATAATTCGACTGGCGTCGTGGAATTTTGGTTTCCCTTGAAATCAAATGTCACAAAAAGTCCAAATAAAACTTTTTTCGCCCTCCATGACACCTATTCCATTTTCAGCTGTTATATTCTCAGAGGTTTCGAAAAGTAAAGATAGAAATATTCTGTAATCGAAAGTATAAAACCTTCATTATTGGAGTTTCCTTATCGTTTTGTTATTTAGGAAATTGTTATTACCTCCTTCAACGTATCACTAAGGAAAGATGAGGAAAGCAAAGAAAGTGCGTGTCCTGCCTGTCCTTGCAGTTGGCCGATCTAAATGCATGTATGGGACTGAAGACTCGATCATTCCCATCATTTCGACATCGACTCCTAAAACTTTATACATGGCCAGAGTTGGTAAAAGAATTATTAAATAACGTTTCTTGTAGAATTTCTTTCCCTATATTTCACACCTGGTGAGTTCAATGCAGTTCTGTCTGTGTTCATGAAACCCTTCTCCTGGTTTATAGAAATAGATAGAAAAAAGTAAGCTGAGAGAGAGGAAGAGTTTTATAAAAAGAAACTTTTCTTCTATAGAAACAAGAGATTCGGTTAGTTGATGCGGGAATAGAGGAAGGCACGTAATTTTACGGGCAAAGATCTTTCAAAAGTGCTCGTCTAGCTCTGACTTGCCTCAAGGTAACTTTCCAGTTTCTATACACAGAGTTTCGTTGGTCTCTGCCGACGAGTGGTGTCATCAAAGGGTTAGCTCAAGCCGGAGAAATATATATGTCCAATCTAATGGTTATAGTAATGGAAGGCAATCGTGATCAAATATTTCGTCTTGATTCAGTATCGTACTTGTTTAGCCTAAAGAAAGCTTAAAGTTAATATATGAGAAGATAGTGAGGTCTTTACGGCCCTTATTTTGGCCAAGTTACGGTTACGACTGTGCTTTCTCCTTTCACACAGGTTTCAAACGGAATGGCGAAAGATATGAATGCAATGGAATAATACAAAAGGAGGCTGAATAGAGACAAAATATATATAATAGATTCATACAGTTGCATTACACCAGTAGTATTCCATGTTGCGTGCTCCTTGAATCTATATAGTGGAGAGGAGAAAGGATTCTGGTGGATAGATTTGTGCCTGCGATGGCAATTGGGATGAAATGTGGCGGTCATTCTGTTATCACATCCGAACAGAGAGAAAAGAGGGAGAAAGTCCAATGGATAGATTCATAGGAATTTCAGTGTACATACTCCTCTGCACTCCATATTATACTAGTGGTGTCCATAGGTCTGCCATTAACCATTTCATAACATTGGCAATAGTGGCGGTATGATGATGGTGTGGGTAGCTAGGTATGTCCGTACGTTTTATTTCATATTAGAAGTACAATCTCGTACGAGTTGTAAACTATTGTCAAAAGTTAGTATGGCAGTTGTTCAACTTTCATATATGAAGACCAGCAACACCATCAGAGACTCCCTGTTTACTGCCTCTCTACTTTCCCTTTTTAATATCTACAATCTACTACAAAGTGTAGTTTGGGTTCGAGTCATAGTCTCTGATTTTGCTTTATATGGAACATCATTGATTCTGTGTGAGAATTTCATTGGCGGTCAGCACAAGAAACGCAACCTGTATATTCGTATATTCTATGTGGGGAATAGCCCATATTTCTGAGCTCTAACTGCAAATTTACTGACTACTCTTTGAAAGCCCTATGGACCATACCTACTTTCACTTTCCTCTGCTATATTATGCTATGTTTAGGCTGTAGTATGGATTATCTCGAGAATGGCATGGAATTTTTAGCACAATATCTCTGAACATGCTCTCTGTGTACACATCGTGACAGGCCGTGTTTGCCGTTTCCCATTTCCTTGGTAGAATAGCAGAAATGTATTCTGAAGAAGATGAGAAGATAGAAGTTGGAGTCAGCTTTCACCACGTGAGTTTTCCTTTGTGCGTTTACTACGTCCATCATGTGTGGCATACGGCCCTTTGGTACTTACTTTAGACCTAGGACTCTGACTGAATTTCTCTCTAGAGCAGGTGGCTTAAGCTAGTATAGCAGTAGTAAGAAAGGAGAGAGGCAGAAGGATATTATAGGAATGTAACTGCAAAGAAAAAGGAGAGAATTTCTACCAGTTTGGCTCTTTCTGGCAAAGGACAAAAAAGAGAGACAACTTTCTCAAAGTCAGTGGAGTGAAATAAATAAGTGGGTCCTATGTACTTCCTCCAATAATATCATTTACTTTTCGAGAAGGAATATGGATCATTTTGCTTGACTTGTTCAAACGGTGCCGTATTGCTCCTGGAAGATTTCTCTATTTCAATCGTACATTACGAGGTGACTAGGAAGAATAAATGGAAAGACACTTTGGGATGACATCATGTCGCTATTTAATTTATATTCCACCACTCCTTATACATATAATAGCATAAAGGAGTAGCCAGGGCTTAACATTTCTAGAGAAAGCCTCAGTTGCTGGATTCCTTTGAATTGTTGGTTTTTTTTCGAAAGTAATGGAGAGAATTTTAAAAAATGTATGGTGGGGAAACATTTTTGCTTAGAAATGATATTTATGCATGAAATTAGCATTGAAGAGAAATATTCTTCGCAAACCGATCCGTGTTGGCAAAGGAAAATGGGAACATAAACTGTAAGAAATAGGAAAATTGAAGAAACGGCCATTGGGCATAATTACGTGTCATTAATGCAAAAGGCAATAACTCCGTCGACTCGGGAGAAAAATGGCAAAAGGTTTTGAGAGCCAGATGACTCAAGTGAAATGGTGGTGGAAATGGATAGACATGTCGTACTAAAGTAGACGTATGTGCACATGGACCTTTGCCTCTGGATAGATGTATTAATTTTAGGAGCTCGACATCGACATGGCTTAAGCCATTAAAAGTTACGACGGAAATTACCGAAGAAGGAGGTAAAATGTGGAGGAAATCAGCACTCTTTCACTCTGTAATTTGGAATGTTCGTCGGGAAGTCGATTACTTCAGTGGGAGCTAAATACCCTTTCCAGAACGGATATAAGTAGAGGCTCGTGGCTTCCACGACATTCAACAGAGCAGCAAACGAACCATCCAATCCTCAATGCCTACTTAGCTTCACACAAAGCCTCTGTCAATCCCAGAAATATTTCATGTTTTATTGTTAGCCTTGTTTTTTATTTCCCACTTTTTTACCCTCATCCATTCTTACAAAGAAAAAAAACTTTACTCTTCTTCGGGAGTAAATAAAAAAAAATTCGGTCAATAATAAAGGAAAAACGAATGAAAGGCATTGTTGTAGATTTTTCATAACCTGGTGGCGGGTGGTAGAAAAAGTTGAGAAAAAATGACTGAAAAAGCTTGTTTTCTCTTACTACTAAGAGTTACGGTTGTTTTATCTTGTCTTGTCTCCCTGCCTTTCTCCTTTGGGGTTTTGTCGTTTCAAAGTGTTTTGGTCGCAAAGTGGCTATAACACAGATTTTTACTGCTACAGAAGGATGATCCAACTTTGATTCCTTCTTGATTTTATTTCGTCTTATAGACTATGTTACACTTTCCATTTCCGAAATCTCTCAAACCAGTTTATAACTTCGGGTGTTTCCAGCAAACTTTTCACAATCGATTTCTCCAATATCGATTTTCCAACTGAAATATGAACAATGAAGATCACTGCAGTCATATTTTAAATATTTATATCCCATTCATTTTTACAGCTACGTACAATACAACGATAATCTGTGTATTTCTCAATAATCATTTGATGATTTTTTACTTACATATATTAGAAATAGTTTCATTGATTTTTTTTACTGTTATTTGTGAGTAGATCACTTTACGTGCTGCAAGCACATTTATTCTTCCTATTTAGAAGGTATTTATGACACCCGAAGGTATAAATGTTTGCATAAACTATATAACAATAATGGGAGGAGTTGCCCTACATTTCTTATTTTGTATAAAAAAAATACTGTTCTTATTGGATTGTTCCTAGTGTGTACACGGAAATCAAGGATGAAACATGCCTTCGTAGAGATTTAGCGTTTGACAAAAATAAGACAATAAAAAGAAGAAACGTCCAGTATTTATTCATCTCTTTTGTATTTATATCTAACGCAGTAGAATTTCTTGGGCTTTCTGTACAGGGTTCTTGCAAAACGTCTCATCACTTTCTGCAAAAATAAGTCGCTTGAAGTTGACTTTTGAGCTATAAGAAGAAGTACAAGTTAGTATTGAAAAGAATATGTTAGGAATTACGACTGTCCAATGAATTACGATACTAGAGACCCTGTATAAAGAGCATTTAAGTTAAATGGATGTAGGATGGAATGTGGTTGGGTTTTATTGTCCCCGTTTTTCAATCCCAGAGTGAGTAATTTAATTGATGTGGATGTGTTTTGTTGCCTTTGTGATGTCTTTCTCAGTATTTCTCTTTTTTTTGTTTCTTTACAGGCTTAACTACTGGCTAGCTGGTGGATTGTCAGCGACAGTATTCCACGCGACAAACGTCATGATTCATGCCCTCGTCTCCGTTCTAATGTTCTTTGTTTGTCTTCAAGTTCGGATGAGTCTTGTCAGTTCTCTCACCGCAAGTGCCATTTTCGCCCTTCATCCGGTCCACACCGAAGCCGTAAGTTTGTCCATTTTGTTTGACTTTCTTTTTCTCTAAATGTTAAAAAATAAGACATTCATGTTTGGTCGTTCGTTAACTTCCAAACATGAAGTAATATTATTATGTAAGCTGTGTGTATAATAACTCAATAGTTAGCAAATTCTACCACCAAACAAAACTTTTACTCTACAAGACAACAAGAATATTTATTAAATCGTGAAGGTAAAGAACGTGGCCTAACAATTGATTATCAAAAAACCGTACGACAATAATATTAATGAAAGTTGTCATAAGTTTTGGATTTGCTGTAAATAAAATCACATTTTGAAAATTTCAGCAGCAGATGCAACCTTTTGAGATACTTGCACTGCACAGAAATTGCTATTTTTAGAAACATACTAGTATTCTAACCATGGAAGGGATCGAGCTGTTTTCTAACTTGCTGCGTTAGCTCTTGTCTTTGTTCATTCAATGATAACTGAGCTTTATCTTCTTTTTTCAACTTGAAATAATGTGTACATTATTCATCGTTATGGGCCCGTGGCAGTGGATTGGGCATTGTATTGTTTTTGTGCAAAAGGGGTTTTAAGACTTGTTCAAGGTTAAGTAAAGGGACGGATGCAGAAGTAGTATTATTAGAAAGAAAGCTATTAGAGAAAGAGAAAGGAAAGCGGGAGAGTTAGAGAGGGTGCAATATTCAGTTACTTTGATGACCTATAAGTATGTTTATAATAATCTCCATTATGGCATGTTAGGTTATGTTATTATGGGATGTCTTGAGCTATTATTATGATTATTATTATTACTGTTATCCTTCGGCATCCCATCTCCCATTCAGCAGAGACTTTCCCCTCACTTTCTCTCTCTTCCTTATTGCATTAGTGAGTCTTGGAACTAAAAAAAGTGAGATCGGTCCCTTCCTTCCTCCTCCAACCCATTATTCCTCCAGAGAGAAAGTTATCATTGAAAAACGGATTTCCTAAGTGCACTGGGAAAAAGGTTGTCCTTAATAAAATCTATGCAAGAGAGTCAAGTGTGTATACACAAAGAGAATTTTCAGTCGCTTATACACAACTTTTTGTTAGTTGTCAGACTGTATTTAAAATTAATAATAGTATGTTTTTGGTATTTAAATGTGAAAGTGTGAATTTGAGTTTTTTGTGATACGAATGCTGTGAAAGTATGTCTTGTTGAGAGAAAGTTTTCTTGAAACCAATCAGTAGTAGTGAAGGAAGATGACATGAGAGCTGAAGAACTGGGAATGGATTAGCATCCCGATCTAAGGAAAGTTGATTAAAGCTTAAAGGGATTAGAGGAAATCTCCTGTGTGTATCCGTTGTAAATGAATGGAGATGAGATGCGTGACGTGATATGATGGCAGTGATGAGGATGTCCTCATTTCCTGATGGAAACTTGAGTTATTTACACATGCCGGTCTCCTCTTCTATTTATTTCCTTTGGTGTGATGCTGCAGTAAAAGACAGACGTCTCTCTAAGGACTGTACTTGGAAGAGATGAGAGAGAAGAGTTTTGTTTGGTGGTTTGGTTGGTTCTATAGTCATTCCAGTGGAGTGTAATCATGCAAATTAATGGATAATATTATATTATAGGTTGCCGGGATCACGGGCAGATCGGATGCATTGGCATGCTTTCTCATGCTTGTTTCCTTCCTTCTTTATTCAAAGTAAGTCTCTCCGAAGCCTTTTATCATTTGCATGTTATACATATTATGTGTCGTAGTTTCTTATACTTTTGAAGAAATGTTAAAAAATGGGACTTTAATTTTACGAACCATTTTAAACCTACACAAGAAATCACGATTTTGGTTTTGACATGTTATTGTTTAGGATCTGAGATGCTATCAAGGTTCAGATTTTGTTTGTGTTTAAATAGTTTGAAATGTCTCTAGTGAGTAACTTCATTAACTTTTAAAACGTCGACACACATTATTACACTGATCTTCAATTTCAAGATGAAACATTAAGACTTTCACTCTGAAAGTCTCAGATGAAATACTATACTTAAAGCACCCATTTTGCCTGCATAATAATTTTCTGAGGTAAGATATCAAGTGTTTTTTTTAAAGCTATTAAACTGAAATGATGGCAGATGCATTTAAGATATGAATAAAGAAAAATGAAATTGATGTCATTAATCAAGAGTAAATCAGTTCTACAAAAGACTTGGTCTGCTACAACTCCTATGTTCCTTTGTGTTGGTTATTATATGTATGTATCTTAAACAGGAAATAAGATGACAGACTAACCAACACATACATAAACTAACAATAATTTTTTTTGTCTGCACAGTTGAGATCGTAATATCTATGGTTGGAACCCACTGTCAATTACTAGAGAAAATAATGTTTTGCTTTGAAAAAAGATACAGGAACCGTAGAAAGTAGAATGAAATGTTATTTAAATACCTTTAACTAGACCATTAAAATTTGTTACTGAATTTCTGTTTTAATCCAAGGTAGTTGATTTAAGGACATATCCAAATAACTATCAAGAAACACAATAGACAAAACAAAAGACTTTTAACAACCCATTTCTTATTTTTACCTTGATAGTTAATGCAATTCTTGTATTTTTTGTCAGAAGACTTAGCAGCTCAAAAATGTATTAGAATAAGAAAAATACTCTAAGGAAATTGAGCAATGGTGGTATTTGACGCAAATATCAAGTCTTGCACTTACCTAAGTGGATGAAACTGTAATGGAATGCAGCGCAATAGAGAGAGAGTGCAAAAATGCAATTTATTAATGGAATTCATATTTTCTGGTATTTCAGGTCAATTGTTTCTCTGCATAGAAGAAACACCCGAGAAACGGTGTCGGATTCGGAAGGAGAATCCTCGACAGACTCTTCAGGACACTCTTACACGAGTACTTTGTATTTTTCTCCTCAGAAGATGCCCACATCCATCTACAATTATGGATTGACGCCAGGAATAATTGCATCTGGACTTGCTGGATGTACCGCAATGCTTGCCAAAGAGACTGGAATCACTGTTATGGGAATTAATATTTTGTATGATCTCTACATCCATATGAATGTTGTTAAACGGTAAGCCCCATTTCCTCATTGTAGAATACACATTGCTTATTCATTAATTACTCAGAAACTGGGGTAGAAAATTGCTTGCGTATTTTGTCAGTCATTCTGGAAAACCTAAAGTTAACTTTACAAGAGCGGTGGAGAATATTCCAGACTTTTTAGAGGAACTTCTGTGCCCTGCTCCTGACACACCTGCCAATCATTCTATGCATTTTCATTTATTCAAAATGTAATTAAGTCAACCCACCGGGTGGGCCCTAGTACAGATCCAGAGTATAATTTTCTAGTCAAGTGCATTAGTAAATACATATGGATAGTCTTGAGTTAGCAGAATGATGTTGGATTCAGAGACGAAGGAAATCCTATTTTTCTATGGCTTTATGCCGAACGAAGAAAGTACAGGATTATTTGTGTCAAAAATTACGGTTGTAGCTCAAAACATTCTATCTTATTAGTCATTAGGGTATTAGGGAGTATGGAAATGCTTCCGCTCGCCTTCTTTCCCTCGTAGATGCATAAATAATAAGTTTGGTGATTGACTGCGACGTCGAATTGTGTCCCGTAATCCCTTTCTAATTTAATATTAAACAGATTGGTACGTGTATGCGTATGTCTGTCCTCTGTCGTGGCTTTAATGATCCTGGTAGTTCAATAAATTTAGAAGCTTAGTAGTGGAGACTCGATTTTATCTGCTCTCATTCCCTATGGGTCGATATAAAATATTAAGTTGACTAACTCTGAGCATACATAACTGTTGATGTTTTTTCCTAAAACTGTATCTGAATATGTAAGTACAACCTAAGCTAACTAAGGCTAACTTTCCACGCTATGTGTTTCTCAGAAATTTTTGGCAACGACTAAAACGCACTTCTTGACTTTACAATTTCATATGGTTCAACGAATTCAAATTCAAACCCACAGCTTTAGTGTATAGTTTCTGATCTTACTAAATTGCCGTCCGTGATGTCTAAAGTTTACTGAAACAACTACTACGTTACTTCGTTCTATTGAAATCTAACCATGTTATGAATGAATTGATAACCCCGTTTGTTCAACATGAGTTTTATCTGAGTCTCTTTTTAAGTATTTTAGTAAACAAAGTTGAGTTAGTTTAGAAAAGTTTGCATGCTGATTTGCAACAAATGCGGAGAAAGAATAACTGCAAGTACGTACATCGAGGTCTTTGGTTCGAGTTCGATGTGGAAAAGAAATGCAATTTTTATTTTCTTTGTGACGTATAGTTCGTTGAAACTTAAAATTAGCTAAAGTTGAAAGTTTTATCGGACGATGCACTTTAGCCATTTATTTGTAATTTTTTCTCCTTTGTATTTTTTTCATTCTTGTAGATACTAATAGAAAAGCTAGGAATTGAAAGATTAGTGTTTAACTTAGATGAATGCCCGTAGCAGTCTGGAGTAGTTTTAATTAATTAAGCATTCTATGAAAGTAAATTCAGGATTTTGTGTGGTTTTAAAAGTAACAGTCTAGTTTGACAAAGAATTAACGCAGGGGTTGAGAGTATTTTGCAATAGACCTTTCATCTCCAGACGGATATTCGAACCACTTTGTTGTATTTATTTCTCCTCTTTAGAATTTACAGTTGCCATTGCCCGCATGCTTTCCTTTAGGTTTGCTTGTCTAAGTTTTTCTAGCCTCAACTAGCCTCTCTTTGTTGTTCTGTCTCTACTTTCTTCTTCTCCTTGCTGCTGCTGGCTGATGCTACGATTTATATTCTTTCTTACGTTTTTCGATACGATGCGGGTGGTGGTACAGGATAGAGCTATAGAATAGTAGATGTTTTTTGTGGCGAGGTCGTCTACCATCCATATGATGACCTACGCAAACCTACCTCATTTTGGGAGCATTCTTGGAAAGAGAGCTGCAACACAATTGAATTCCCTGCGGACAAGTAAACATTAAAAGTACATGGTGAGGTGGGCAGGTAGTGCAAAGTTGATTTTTCCTTCCATTTCCTTTTGGAAAAAGCTGTACATGGTACTTGAAATTGTAATGTTGGGGAACAGGAGCAGACATAGTGTATAGGTTAGACTTTCACGGCAGGGATAGTCAGTCTCGACATCTCTCATATTATTATTATTATTTGTCCTTACAATTTCCCTGAAGCTTTATTGTTCAGGAAGGTTACTTTGCTTGCTTGCTTTCTCTCTTTACTTTGATGCTTTCTTTCTATCAACGGTTATATCTCATTTGAAGCAAATTCATTTTATAAATGATAACCAGTCGTCGATTCTTTTTAAATGTTGTGTAATTTCTTGACAACTTATTAATGCGTTTCAACATGTCAGTGATCTAATTGTGTTGGAATTTGTAGCAAGGTGCTGCGGAATTGCAATAAATGTATAAAAATACGATAGCTAGAAAAGAAGGTATAGAGAGTAATGTAAACAAATGTTTAGTTGTATTAGAGTTTGTAGGGGATGGTCGCTGTAAGGGGAATTCATTTAAGTATAGACAATTGTCTCACGTAGAGTTGGAAATTGCGATGGAAGGACTTTTGCTCTTTTCTTTATGTACAAGAAGTTTTAAAGGTTTTTTTCCCCAGTACGTCGTGTGTGTGTGTGTGTTCTATCTATTAGGCTTGGAGGGTCTTTTCCATTATATGCTGAGATCTTGGCTCGTCTTGAAAGGAATTGGAAAGATGTTGGTTGGTTTAGTGAATGTTGTCAAAGGTTGACATAAACAATTGAATTTGCTCACTTTGACTTCTGCTAGGAAGAATCCAATCGAAATAAATGGTTGATGACTTTGATGATGCGATGGAGTGACTTGACTCAGAATGTCATCTTAAGAAACACTTAACTTTCTCGTCCCTTGTATTTTATTGAATGTGGTTGTGGATGCAGAGAAGAGTAATCCAATACAAGTTAACGAGTTCTTTATTTTTTTCCAGGTGGTTGGTGACCAAGGCGGAGGACCAGAGCCAAACTCGGTTGAGACGGAGAGTCACATTCATGATGACTTTGGTATGTCTTCAATGTCTTCATACATACATAAATTTCCACTTACATGCATACCTTCACAGGATTCAATAGTTTGTACGTAGTTGAATTGTCTAATAGTGCAAGTCGTGTTGCTGCCCGAGAGCCCTGAAATTAAATTGAATTGGTTTCCCGTAGTTCCCCTTTATTGCTTGGATTATTTTTTTATTTTGGCCAAAGATTGTTCTCTCTAGTCGATCTTTCTCGACTTGACTTCCTCCTATATAGACGTTTCTCTCCTTGATGGTTTACCGTAGTCATTTCAAGGGGAGTACCTTTTCCATGAAATCATCTTAAACCAAATATATCTAGAGATATTCCCCCTTCTTAGAGTTTAAGCTTTTCCTACCTCTTAGCGACTCGAAATACAAACGTCCTATCGTTATGGATGAGTCCACTGAGATGAGAGTGATTTAAGTCGTTGACCACATCAGATTACTTCGTATTCTGATTAATCGGCTCAAAACTATTCAGATAACTGAGCCTTTTAATATATTTTCGTTCAATTTGTGTAGCTAATAATGATCTGTCTAGGGAATTTAGATTCAATATGTTCTCTCTCCCATTTATGAAACTTGAATTTCCAAAGCAAAATTATGTGTTTCTTACATACAGTTTACATGTCATCGCTTGTTTCATGTTTCAAGAAAGTAGTCTACAAATTCCGATTTCATCACCTCACCATTTTAACGACTTCAAAAAATGAATGCAGACTCTTACATACAAGTATGCATGTTTTCTGGCTTTTGGCTTTCGTTAGTAAAACCGTAGAAAGTAATCTGTCACTCTCATGCTACTGCTGGTGAATAGTGAATGTTTTTACTTCTACAATGTCAAGAATGACATGAAAAACATGTGTGTAGGAAGCTCCGGTTGCCCTCGTTTTGATGAAATACAAGTAGAAAGGCCGTTTGCGGTCTTACCATATATTAGCTTATTTATGTAACCCTTTACAACACTGGCACGAGTTGCAGTTGTTTTCATAAACATTTTTTGTTGAAATAAAAACAGATCTCTGTCAGCCTGGGTGCCCGATTAGCCCTTATGAATGGAACTTTTCCACGCTTCAGTCAACAAGACAACCCAGGTGAGTAACCAACTTGATTACATGTCATAAGATGCATACACCATCTTCATTACATCTACATACATTTCCAATGGAATTGCTCGTGTTAAATTCATGTTTATTTTTGTGTTTTCAGCTGCTTATTCTAGATCTGACCTTACTCGGTAAGACTTTGTTGTTATAATAATTTCTATTTTGACACGATAATTCCATTTTCGATTTAATAATAATTGGGACTATAACCCAGTAATAGACGAGACACTTGGGCACGAATTCTTTTGTTGTTACTCGTGATGGTAAAAAAGACCTTATACAAGCAAAATTATTCATACTCTTTTGCAACAGAAGTTTTATACGACACTGTCATAAAGAAGTTGTAGACACGCTGAGCTATAAACGAAGATTGTTTGTAAACCAGTCTGGTTATTGTGCACTATTATGAAGACAATGACGCTGAATAGACTATGAAAATATGCGAGGTTGTAGTGCCATTTTGTAGTAACCAATGCTAAATTTGTTAAGCGCGTTTATATTCCCAGCTTCCGTTCTAAGTCAAAATTAAGCGGATTATCTGATTGCCAATGTAATCTGGCAATAGTAGTAAAATGAACAAATAAGGGAAACGACTCAAAGCAACATTTCGAGAAAGGAGATGAAAATTATCTTTCCGGATCTTAATCCCACAATCCCACAGCTCTTTCTTCCCATTTACAACCGTTTTCTAAGCCAAACCCTTCCCTTTCAAGAATACCTAAGGAAACACTACGAGACAATTTACCAAGATTTCTACGAATCTTACAACCCGTTCTACTTCGAATTAACATTTGCATACATTGTTTTCTTTTAGATTCATTCAGTTCAGCAAGTCTACCAATAGATTTGTTTATATTTTTATTTCTATATATTTACAGTTTGAAATATTATGTGGCTTTGTTTAAATCCATGCAATTAAATTAGTTGTGAATACAAGATTTAGTGTAAATTAAATAGTTGAAAGTTCCTTTTCAAGACAAAAACGAGATATGTAGCCTAGGGTTAACACCCACGCTGACATTTATGTATAACTTTCTTTTCGTTGTTGTAATAGCCAGTCGATTCCGGTCGTTATATCACAAACCAGTTTCCTTGTTTCTGCGGTTTCACATCTTCTTTGCAGATGATTATGATACAGAATGCTTTGTAAAAAAAACTAGTGACACAGAAGACTCATAATATAATGATAGAGGCTTTAGAACTTGGAGAAAGCAGGGTTGTAATGACAAGTTTTTTTTAAAAAAAAACCAACCTAAGGAAACTAAAAAGAAAGAGCAAGATACAGTATATTCATAATATCTGCATTACTTAAGTAAGGAGATGCAATCCAGTCTAGTTGGTCTGGTGTAGTGTGAACATGAGAAAATATCCTAGTTTAGTTTAAAGAAATTCTCTAGAGAAAAAGAATTTAGATCACTTTCAGCAACCATCATCACAACCACCACCAAAGTTATAAGTTCCTACAATAGGAGATGTAGATCTAGTGAGGGTGCAAATGGGCACAAGTTTAAGCATTTCAATCGATAAGGGAAAGCGCAATATCGAATGAAATCTGAGCTATGTTGGCACACGGTTCTTGCATATTCGGCTTGAAGAGTCTTGTCTAATACTTTTATCCACCACTACTAGCACTAAATTTCTTTCGCTTTTCTAAATTATATGAGAGTAGAAGAGATGAAGTGGTTATTTTCTAAGGTATGATCTAAATGTGTGTGTGAAAGCCATTGGAAATGGAAGAAAGTAAAGGGAATCCTCAATACATGTGAAAGGATTGAGGAGAGTGATGATGAATAATGCATTGACTTTTGAGAAAAAAATACAAGTTTCTACATAGTCTGTCTATAGTTTTTTTTGAAGCAGAGGTTCTTGTGGTGTGACTTGGTGGGTGTGGGTGTCTGGCCTACCTTTGATGCTCTCGTACTACATTCAATTCATTTTGGCATGCTTACAGGTTTCTCACATATGCATTCCTCCCCGTCTTCAATACTTGGCTCATGATCTGCCCCTACTGTTTGAGCTATGACTGGCAAATGGGATCAATTCCTTTAGTCGAGAGTCTTTGGGATGTTCGGAACCTTTATAGTGCCATGTTTTATTCCTTCTACTTTGGACTCATTCACCAATCTTTCAACAAGGTAAGCTCTTTTATTACTCACAATGTGTTTTATACATACGTACATTATCCTCAATGGATCCTCCAAATCAATGAGTAGCTATTTAATATTTTCGAAATAGCAAAACTTGTACTTGTATCCGTTTCTTTATGAAAATATCCTAAATTCTTGGGGTCATCAAAGCTCAAATGGCTGTTAAAGATGCTGAAACACCAATGACATTGTAAAAGCACGTATTAAAAGTTTAATTCCTTTCACAATGCCGTACTTTAGAGCCTACCTCTACACACAGTTTTACAGGAAAGTATTCCGTACATACAAAAAAGAACAGTCTGAGTGTTGTAGTCTGTAGTATTTTCACAAAGTAAAAAGCATGTAAAAAAGATTAAAGTCACGCTTTGCATTTACATTGGGATTGGATGGATGATGACTAAATTATTGGTCTAAAGAGACTCATAGCCAAGCGGAACGGAATTCATGGGCTAATGAAATGAATGAAATGGGAGGAAATGAAAAGGAACGAAGAAAGAAAAATAAGACGAGGACATGGAAAACGGGAGGCAGCTCAGCTATCTGAGGGAATCTCGTACCTCGCCTCACGTTTTTACCCGAAAAGTTGGAGAAAGTACAGGGAAAAGGCGATTGTGTGTTAAGAATGCATCTGTCTTCCTTCCTGCACTTGAATGTAGGCCCGAGTTAAAGCAAATTTGTATTCCACTTGTCCACTTAGATTAAATTGCACACGGGGTGTCTTCATCATGAACGAGGACTTTTCAGAGGCTTGGAGTGCTGCCGATCTGCTGCTGTGACTTCAAAAGCCCCGTCATGTAGACTAAAACAAATGACCTGTGGTGGTTTTTAATGAAAGTTTGTGGATAAACTTGCCAAATTTTGCAATTCCATAACGTTCCTCTAAATTTTAAAGGAGATTGGACCTAAACAGGTTGTACACTTTTATGTTGGTGGTAAGATGGAGAGGAGGATTATCCATTCCGTTGTGTAGTAGAACTATTGCAGGGCAGGAAATATGGAGGCTATAGAAGAGAGGTAAGTAGAAATGTAGAAGTAAAAGTACAAGTAGCCTCATTCGTTCTTCATCCTGTATATAAAGTAGGATTTGTTTTAACCCTTTTTCTGTGCATTATGTAATATTACGTGAATGCAGAGAGACGATCTTTGGAATGTGGATTTGGTTGTAGGAAAGAATTTGCGGAAATTTCCTCAAAATGTGCCCAGACCAAGAAGAGAGAAGAAAGAAAGCAATTTGTTCATCCTTTTTATCTAAATCCAGCTTCGTTGTCCATCTTCTTGAATTTTTTCTCCAGCAATCCACCACAAGCTACAAGGAAAGAAAGAAGATTCGGTGATTCGGATTCACATTCGGCTAAATATGCCCATCCGGGTGGATTTCATAGCCCAATGTATTTCTCTATTCCTATTCATCCATGCTGAAGCTGAATGGCTGAACCTCTCGGCTGGGTTAGTTTATCTCTGGAAATGGAAATTGAATGTGGAACTCCGACACATATTAGCCATTCATATTGCAACTTTTATGCATACATGCTTCCTTTCACATGTTCATGCATCATGTTATCATCCTCAATTCTACTACTTCTATCTACTTTGTGGTCGTTTCAATCTACAAGAATTTGATTCTTTCAACAAAAATCCGCCTCTGTGTACTCCCTCGTTATGAAATTCTTCTATCTTTATGGGAAACTATTATATTACAGTCCTAGTTTTTATTGAGTGGTCGTCATTCCGAGTATTTAGCCAAGGCAGCAGGAATGAGTTACATCCATTTTGATATTAAAATTAACTTTTAATGCAGCTTTTAAGATATACTAGAGAAAGTTTTGACATATCAATCCACCAATCCCAAGGCTGTTTCCTAATTGAAAACCTGCGAGCACTAGTTAAGCAGTCATCATCATTGTTGAATTAAAAATATATGAATAGATTATTGCCTACCGTCAGATAAACTTTGCTGACTAACGTGAACTACTCATGGACAATGGAGATATTGACAATTGTTCTATAAAGTATGGATAAAATCTATAAAAAGAATATCGTTCGTTTAAAACTTATTTGGGTTTGTTTGCAGGGGAGGAGATCGTCTGGCGGCGGCGGAGGAGAAGGGACCACGATATTCCTTGCTATACTTTTTATCTCTCTTCCCTTTCTTCCGGCGTCTAATTTACTTTTTCCCGTCGGATTTGTTGCAGCTGAGAGAATACTCTATACTCCCAGGTATTTACACTGACTAACTTATATACATATCTTGTAAAAAGAAGAAAAAAACGAAGAAAGTTGGCTCATATTTTTCCTTTTTACAGATACCATATTTTCTATCCCTTTTCTCCTTCCTGATCTTTATCCGTTCATTCATACTCTCTGATGCTCTAGGTTTGTCTGAGTAAGATTGCGTAGTAGTAGTCACCGTCTAGTCCTAAGGGAACCCTTTTAGCGGAGTTTTACACGCTACAAGATTCACCATAATGATACACCTGTTCCGCCTGTTTTACGACTCCTTTTATATACGTTTTAAACCGATAAAATCCCTCAATTCTTACAATCAAAGTTCCTACTGATTGTTATGGTTTACACTCTTGCTCCATCCCTCCCTTCTATTGTGTGTGTGTGTCCTTGTCAACGTCTTTTATCGAGTAAAGCCATTTGTTGGATTGCAACCTGCAGACATTATATTGCTTTGCATGTAGGCAGATCTTAATCTTTGACACTTTCAGCAATCTGTAGATATCTTTATGTTTTTAAACCCCCTTCCTCTTTTCTGATCCTACTAAGACTCATTTCGTATCGATTGGAGTAAAATTCGTTTTCAAGACTGAGGTTGAGAAAAGAGAGAAAGTCTGGCACGGAAGTAGTTGAGCTGAGAAAATGCCCTTGCTTTCCACCGACCTTTTGCTCTAAGCCAAAAGCGATAATAGACAAACAGGTCTGCTGATGGTCTCTTCCTTGCCAAAAAGTAAATCTCTCAAACGATGGCAAAGGAAACCAGAAACACGAGTATCCTTCTTCTCGGTCTCCTTTATACGTATATACATTGCATACATTGTACCTGTGTTGGGATTTCTCTTATTCTTAGACCTTTTCGGCATCGTTAAGACGTTCTATGAAGTTGTGCTTTATGGGGTTCCTAGAGTCAAAACCCTCGGACCAGACCCAACCAAACTAACTTCCATTCCATTGAACACTATTTGTCTTCCTTTGCATTACATTTTATAATATTCATGCTCCAAGGGCTCTCTGACTTTTCCGTTACTTAACTATTCTTCATTCTGCATCCTTTGCAAATCTTTCCAAGATATGTCTACTCAGAAATAAATTAAGCTCATTCTAAATTCCGGCATTTCTTAGCTTCATATATAGCCTGCTATATCCGTCGTATGCATACATTGGTTGTTCATTATGAAAATCTGCTGGAGAAAGCAGACATAAGTAGGAGGTTACGAAATAATGAATGATACCAGTGAAAGGCGTGAAAGGCAACCTATGTTATGTATAGTGTATGCATAAGCTGTGTTTCTGTAACATGGGAAATTTTGAATTTTTAAAACGTGTAGATTTATACGTTCCTTTTGATCTTCTACCTATCCACTTGCTTTCTCCAGGTGAGTTGAAACATAAACTTTTGTTATGGCTTTGGTTCACTGAAGTCTTTACTACAGAAAAGGATCTAATGTCAGTTTTCTTATTACATAAATTTATATATCATACCCTAGTCTGTTGCCGGCTTAGAATTTTAGATCCACATTTTCTGTTTGCTTGCTAGGCATATGGATTGCGGGCGAAAACAACCTACCGTCGATTCTACTTACCTTTCATTGTTTAATAATGGTCTTTCTTGACATGGTTTCTTCATGTTGTATTTCGTCTCTATTTCTTCCTCTTCTCACCAAGCAGATTTGATGAGGATTAGCTGCTAGCTACACATATGTTCAGAGAGAGAAAG
>JAQGBQ010000622.1:0-18402 GCA_034698485.1 Vertagopus arboreus | reverse complement strand
CTAGACTGCAGCTGGACACAATCGTCAATATCCTTATTACACGTTGTTGGAATCAAATGGCTTGTTTTGCTTCATTCAAATCCTTACCTCACTCTTGTATGCAAAAAAAACATTGCGACAAAAGTCCTGTTGTAGAATTGTATGTAGGTAGACTGGAGAAAGCATGTAAACATGAATTTAATCATGAGTCATGATTTATACAGCCAATAAGTCAACTGGAGTAAACTTGAGGCAAGAGTAAGACACGACGTCAGGAAATCGCATCGTGTGGTGCCTGAGGTCAATTGACCATATAAAAAAATGAGAAAAGCTATCAGTGAAAGTAACTGCCTGATCAAATTATCCTTAATCAAATTCAGCCTAACTTCACACTCAATTAAACTACCGATCAAATTAGTATCACATAATATTTGAGATGTTATATATCTATATTTTTTGTATATTATATGTATTAGGTACATTACAACTTTCTCTAAGTAATTTTCCTTGTGTTTTTACCTTGTGTTACAGGAATGATGGCCATGACATGCTACAAAAAAGAAGCTGATGGCAGAGGAGGAGGAATGTCGAGAAGAAAAAAATTCTAGGATGATTGAAGACTGGTGGTCAGTTCCGGACGAAGGGATCTTCATGCGATGCATCACCATTGGACATTAGATCCCAGGTTGCACTAGGGACTTTTGAGAACTTGAAAACGTACGTCGACATGGAAAAAGTAGTGAAGTGGGACACAGATCCAATCCAGGCATTACACCAGGGATGGCTGGACGACAACGAAAGAACAGAAGAGGTTTTATGACGAGGAGTGAAGTTGATGTGATACGAATACATAGCATACTACTATACAGACATTGTGAGAGGTTATAAGCCCGTCTAGATTTTAGCTGTTCTAGAATCTGAGTATAAAAAACGGAGAAATGAAGTGGGAGTGATATCTGTCAGCTGGAAAGTCATGCCGAATTTGAAAACGGAGAAGATTAAGTGGATCGGAGTTGGTCTGCTCTAAAAAGAACGGAAATGAAAATAGAGGTTTCAAAATTGCCATAAGCCATTCTACCATGGGCAGCCACACGGCAAATGAAATACTAAAACTGGACCAGTCAGCTTGGATTTCGTCTGCTATTATATATCAGGAGGGATTGAGTAGCATACAAATATGAAATTCTATATAGATTCTAAAATCAGATTCTAATAAACTTTCCCATATGGATGGATCATGGCTTTCCAAATTTCCTGATGCTCGATGACGCCCAGTAGGTCCGTGGAGGGTCACACGTTAGTGAATGGATTCAAATGAAGAATGATTCCAGATATCAGATGCTGCTAACCTCATGGGCTTTTGAAAGACCTTTGTGGAAGAGAAAGTAGTAAAGTATCTGTAAAAATGAAGAGAAAGCATCTGCTGGTTCGATTCAAACTTGTGAGTTATGGTCTCTTGGTATTCTCCTAGTTATATTATTATGGTCCTTGATCTCACACACTCTTTGCTCCTCTCAACAAGATATCGGACGATCAACCAACTCTCTCGAATTATAAATATGTGGGCAGAAGATGCTATGCTGCTGGTAGGACTTTTCTCCTGTGAAGGTATTTTAGATTCTGATGAAAAATAATAATAAAAAAGATTTTTCTACACCGGATGGTCGCACACATGCTATCTTCCTTAATAATCCTTAATACTTGAAAGAAGTGTTGAGTATCGGAAATTCGTAAACTTTTCAAGCCGGAGAAAACCTGTGTTACTACAAAAAACTCGTATATACTAAAAAAAAGTATACTTTCAAATCTTTATAAATATGGTGCAGCTGTTCATTCACATATCAAGTCTGCATTTGTAGAAAGGTGCCGACGGTATTCTACTATACATGTTCTAGTTAGTAGTTAGCAGTTACTATAATGTGTATAAAGGTTGTATTTGTAATTTGTAGTTTGATAGAAAAGATGTATAAGAAGGGATGTGAAGAAGAGTGAAAGGAGAATAATAAAATCCTTTTTCCGTGACTTTTTTCTATAAGGCCAAGAAGAGTTCAATCAATTTACAGATTTCTTATTCATTCAAATAATCAGGGTACTGTCAATATGTTGGGCATGAAAATAAATTGATTGGAGAAAGTGGTTTTAAAAATGTAGCATAAGTTTCATTATTCGTCATTCTTGTTGTTTCGTATTATGGAAATGTTTGTTTTTTCCTGCAGGTAAATTCATGTTTTGAATCGGACAGCGACGTGACTTTTAGTCATAATAGAGAAAGTCGAACCATTTCTGCTGAGTATGAAATGTGGGATTCTGGTGAATAGAGAGACAGGGAAAAATGATGGATTTGCCAATTACCATCCCCCAAGCCGACATCCAAACAAACGCATTGTTCATTCAAACCATAATTCATCCTCGACCTGCATTCTCATGTCAGTAGACGAATTCTTTGGTTTTTGGTTTCAGCTTCAAATCCAGATCTGCTTTTCGACATCTAGTATTTATGTTGTTACTGCGGATACATTATACATTTATGTATACATATATATAAATACTGCAAACATATTAGATTCCCGGACCTAGTTGAACCTAAACATTAACATTTGCTTCCGACTATCGAATGCTCCTGAATACACAAAACCATTACTAATGGAACCTAGACATATCCTTCACTCAGACTATAGATTACATAAAACGTCGTAATACTTTCAATATATCTCGAGAGAGAGAGAGAGAGAGAACTGAAATCCATCCTTCTATTGTTGACGAAGGGATCAGTAATGAAATCCTAGGATTCATCTGTAAGAATAACTCAAATCCTAGGGTTACTTATAGGCTCAACTCGATTCAAACTTGTAATAGAAATATCAAAAATCAAATCACTTTCTTCAGCTACAATATGTAATACTACAGATAGAATGGAATCAGCTACCTACATTAAATCACCGTTTACTTTGCTAAAAGATTGGAAGATTTTAGATTGTCGGATTCATTTAAAGTCTTTAGGCTTTAGGTTTGTATAAGATTATTATTATTATTATTTCAGGGAAAGTTTAGTAGCGATTTGAATGTTCAAGTTGAATCAACGAAGTGGAATGTGCTTTGAATTTATACCTACAAACTCTCCGAGTTATATCAGACATAGTATTCAACAATATCAAATATATTATAGACTCATAAAGCATTTCTAAAATATAGTTCACGAGATATTATGGATGTGAGAGAGTAACTATTTACAAGTTTAGAGAGGAGAGCGTTATTAAATATTCATATGAAACATAAAGCTCTTAGAACTTGTACGTTTTACATCCACTACTTGCTTGTTCAAGTACAATAGAAGTAGTACTACCTCTACAATATATTATTACACAAAGCAGCAGGGCTTCAGCTTTACAAACACAATCTACAAAACTAACTACAATGGACGAACATATTATTATTATTACATTATTTCATGAGAATGTTTTCTCCTCTGAAGCTAAACTCAAAACTATCTAAAAGTTCATATAACTCTTATAGAACACGATAACTACAGCTTTATTGCATGGATTTGCTCATCATCGACATCATCATAGAAGGAAAACAGGATAAATGGTTTTAATAATTTAATACTCAAATTTCAATTCCCTGTGAAAGTCCAGAGTGTCTCACAATTTGTAACAAGAGTTGGCATCTGTAAACAGCCAGGCTGGCCTGGTCTGGAATAATAATCATTTACACTCAAGATTCATCAGAATCAGAATATTCTACATATTCCATGTTCTCTCATAGTAAATATTTGAATACTATTAAACTAATATTTCCCCAAGTTCCTGATAAATTGATTTTAAACTTTACTATCGCAAATTTACAATATATTTACATTGATTTTTGTATAGATAGGAAATGTTTGAAAAGATTACCTACTGGATGAAAAAGATTTTCCGGTGCGACATTTCTTTGGTAAAATATTCAAGAGAATTTAATAGGATTATTTTATGGTCGAATGCACGACTAACGGGGTAGATACAAATTTGCATGTAAAAAGAATGAATAAATAACAAGTTCATAAGCTGGTGATTAATAATAAATGCTAAACCTACTCATTCCCATAAGTATCCGGTGTATGAAGGTGGACTCATGCACATCCGGGCACTTTAATATCTTCGTCAAACTTAAAGTTACAATTACAATACTATTTTTTTTATACCAATGACTAAAAAATATCTGAATGAGAAACCTAAATCTGTTTCACTTCTGGTTTTTAAGTCGGAATCAGTTAAAATCCATCATTTTCAATTCCAGACGCACAATTAGCGTAATATTTCAAAAACGCTTATATACACATGCAATATTAAGGAATGCCCCGGATACATAAATTGAATAAATCTGATGAAATTATACTTAAGCTTCAGAAAACATGGATTTTTATGTAGATAATCATAAATAAAATCCGTAGTAAAGTCTCTAATTCCACCAATAAACGGGTTAGAATCATCCTAAGAATAAATTCCATTGAGATTCAACTATTCATAAACAAGAAGTCTAAATTACGTGGTTTGCCAACTGGAAATCTTAAAAAGTTGCAATAAAAGTTGTTTAGCTATTTCGCTTAAAGCTTAAACATCTCACCTAATTTGCTCTTGATAAATCACTCAGTTCAAAAAGTTTTCGTTCCTCATTTGTTTCTAATGATAAATTGGGCAAGACATCTGTGGCGAAAAACACATCTTGGATTACATTTGCATATCTCATTCACTACAGAATGTTATTTGAAGGACGAGATTCGTCCAAGATCGATATCTCGTACATAATTTCTAAGGACGTCGTCTACTCCACTAGACCAAGTAAATATTATTATCAACTTCACCTGATCTAAACGATCTAGTAAAAGCTGTTGGTCTCCAAGATTTCTCTAACTTTTTGAACTCTTTGCAAGACTTCCTCTAATTCGAAGTAACATATGCTTCAAGAGAAGTTGGCTTGGAGTTCGTGGTGTACATAAGTAGAAAACATATGGGGGTGGATACCTTTGCTCAGAAAAAGTCGGAGCGACTCTAGTTTTAGATTTTTCTAAAGATCTTTTCGGATTCTCCTGGGACTTAAGAAGAGAAACCCGGAGGTGACAGAATTTTGCTGCGGATGTTGTACTTTAATAAAGTAAATGCAATTCGTGTTTCATATTTTAAAATATTATAAATATATGATCCTAAAGACGAAAAGGATGTTGGGATGGAAGAATGTTGCTTCACACTTGGACCAAAGTTAGTCGTCCTGAAAGTAGGAAAGGACAACATTTCATGCTCTATATAGCGGGGGAATTTCCGGTATGTGATCTTTCATTTTTCACTATCCGAATCAAGCTTGACGGCAATTTTTTACTTTCCAAACTGCACCCGGACTCATTAATTGTAGATTGTAGTGTTGGTTAAATAAAGCCATACATTTCGTTTATGTATACTTTAGGCAGTCAAATATCAACACGGTGTAATTTATAAACTTCTGAAAGCTAGCGTGGAATAAATAAAATATTAATTACATTATCACAAGGCATCTCAGCAGGTGCACAAAATTTTGCTCTTTTTTTTTAAAAAAACACAGCAAATTGATAAGCCATGTACTCAAATTTTGAAAGCAAACCCCAGTGTGTGCATGATTATATTGAGAGTAATTTGATTGCTAGCGTCGCCAAGATATATAGATCATAATCAGTTTCATTCCAGCGACCAGAAGAGAAGCCTATTTATTTATCCAATCATCCCCAAGGCACTGACCTACATAATAATATCCACAACTACAACACAAAAATTAATCTAGAGATTAGTTTCATGAAATATCTTATGGTTAGTTACTCATTCATTAGTTCAAAGTAGGGACGTATATAGGTTGATTTTCATGAGACAAAAGTTAAGATTAATCTAAAAAAGAAGGTAATATAGATTAAATTCATCAAACAATGGTGATGATGTTGATATCCCATGATGACACGACATTAAAGTAATGAAAACTTTTCTCGGAACCTGAACAGGCATTATTGCACGCAACTTTTGACTTTGAAACGTATAGAAGTGGAAAAATGTTAAAAACTCATTGAAACAGACGATATAGCACTAATAAGGATTTATGAACAAGCTCGTTCTGTCGAATGTCAATCTGGTTGGCCCAATCCCAATCCTCAGCTCTAATTTACTAGGTACCGTAAACACCATATATCTAAATCACGTCACGATGACCTTCGATTCACTCAATTCCTATCAGATCACCAGCAAAAACAATCTCCGAAACAATAGATTAGAAACAATACAAGTTCAGGCTGGCTGAATCAGGATTTTGCTGGCTTGGAGAGTTTGAATAAAAAAAGTAATTACTTACATCCCTGCTATAATGTATCATCATGAATAGGTGCCATGCAACGACAAGCCAACTACTAATTATTCGTTTTAATAAACCCTATAGGCCGATATATGTAGCTAAGTAGTAAGTCTTGTAAGTACTTATACGGAATAAAATACGATGATCTGATCGTAACCCAAGGAAATGAAAGAATTTCTTAAGTACTCGAGAGAAGAGAGCCACCACAAGTACGAGATGGCAAGATTTCCAAAAGTCATTCAAGATCTTTCCATGTGTTACTGAAATATAATATAGGATTTTGGCTGCCACCCCGCATTTTAACCATGAGATTTTCAAAAGGATTCCTTAGTAGTAGTTTAGTAGTGACACAAAGATAACATCAGCCCTGGCACAGTGTAGTGGCATGGCATTATCATTGAACTATACCCTCGTAATAAATGAAGAGCATGGCTAAGGTCTCTCTCTCTATCTGTATAGTAACAAGGCTGTAGTGTATAATAATATAGTTCAAAAGATTTGATCACCCTTCCCTCGAGGAAGATTGCTAAAGATAACTTCACTCTTCTGCAAAACCACGAGATCGAGAAGGTCTATTATGTCATGTTGGCTTTGGACTATGTACTACTGACTACTATGTAGTCTCATAACTTCCGTGGAGATTTCCAAGATAGAGATGAGATCCCCTCAAGACTTTCGCCTTAATAGAGAAACGGGCTACTATTATTATTATTATAAATTTTGCTGTATTAATATTTTAAGATCTATTACTCCAAAGTAACCCCAAGTATAATAAGATAGTCAAGACTAGATTTTAAGAGGAGGATGTGGTTTCATAATTATACAACTAGTAATAATCATGTCTTGAAAAGCTATGTAAAGTCTAGTTTAGTTTGCAATACATACATAATTTTCAAATTATTTTCGGTAATTTTTATGGGATTTTATTGTGTCTCAAACTTTACAGAATTTAATTTGAAGATCAAGCAAGGAAAGTTTTAGAAGTGGGTACTGCGTATAATCTGTAGTAGGCATTTGTACATGAATTTTGAAATGAGCATGATAACAAATTATGTATGTATTATAGCAGGAGCGTCATTACTAAACGCTGATAGGCTCCGACTGCTTGTTGTACTCGGCGATCAGCTCCCTGATCTTCGCTGGTGTGGCCCCACTCAGAGTCGTCAACATTTTGCTCTCCTTGAAGAACATGAAAGTAGGCATGGAGTTGATTCCATACTGATCAGCAAGAGCATCAGCCTGATCCACGTCAATCTTTATGAACACAACGTCCGGCATCTCAGCAGCCATTTTTTCAAGTGGGGGAGCAATTTGTTTGCAAGGTCCACACCAAACTGCATAGAAGTCCACGACGATCAGTTTTGACCCAGCATCCTTCAACACAGTTTCGAATTCATCCTTAGTGGTCACGGCGCGAAGGAGGGAGTTCGGGTCTTGAGGGGTTGGCTCTTGAGTTTTCTTTGAACCCGATCTTCTCCCTTCAGAGGGTCCAGTACCCGCTTCTCCGTTTGCAGGGCCTTTTGCTTTCTTACAACAGTTTCCCATCTCAACCGCACCACGATTTTCTTTAAGGATGATCCGTGTCAAATGCTCTCCTACTCTGTCCTTTAGTCACAACTGTGACCTTTCACAACCTTCAAAGAAAGTAATATCAGGGTTAAATACGCAATACTTACAATAAATTCCAAATGTATAATGAACTCACCTGTTACTTGACGTTGAATTTTGATTGGTAGCAACCTCCTTTCTAAAATTGTATGGACTAGAGTTGTTGCAACTCGTGCCTGGACATTTAAATTATTATTATTCGGTTCATTTGGGACATATGGTTACTATTGCTTTCATTGCCATGGAATTACTTCTTGTGAAGGACTTATTAGCCAAAAGCTTGTCATATTTACGACTAAATCCTATTACGCTTTTACGCATCTACATATGGAATCTGAGAAAAACCAAAATGCTACTACTACGTATAATAAAGATGTAAATGTTTATTTCTAAAAATTGAGCTCGTTGAAGTTATTTATTCCAGTCTAAAAGATTATATAGGTTTTCCTTGTTAGAGTTGGTGGTATTTGATCAACTCAGAGGTTTCTTAGACAGATGCAGTTTAGGCAACCGAATCTTATCGTTTTTTCCCTTCAGAACAAAGTGGTTTTAGCTTGTCTGCAAAGGTCTATATTTCTTGACAGTTGCTGCTGCACTATGGATTATGTACCTAGAGTATAACTTGATATTATTCGGATACCTTAATATAATACTGAAGCGATTCTAAAATAACAACACTCTATATGTTTCAAGAGCCTCCATCAGTCTCATGAACTTAAAGCCAATTCAATGTCAACCGTTACACAGGAACTTACTTAAGAAGCTTTCAATTCTCGAAAGAGAAAGCTTTACTCATTGCCTTAAATTTCTTATGTGGCATTTATTTACGTTGCCAATATGTGTGTTTGGTTTGTTGGGTTATTTCGCTTTGGGATATTTTTACTCTATTTCCATTAGCTTATATGACATAAGACAATTGAATTGGATAATAGATCACTGACTAGAAAAACAATTCAATGTTATTATTACTATCATATTATTATTATTATTATGGGGTTGGGATAAAATCCATGAGAAATAATATCATACCATAATGCAGGATGTTCTAGATTCTAGAGTTATCATACAAAATAAATTAGTGCTCTGTTATTAAAGTGTGGGTAATGATAATCATGACACATGACAGACTTCCAGGTTTCGAACGGTTTATGTAAGTGCTCCTGGAGACAACCCTTTTAAAGGTTTTAGAAATAGCATAATTTATGGAGAGTCAAAAAATAATATGACTTAAACTGCTGGCAGCTCTGTATTAATTGCAAATATTTTAACATCACACCACTCTAAACTCTAGAGGATTTGAAAATGCTGGACATTTACGATGATAATCTAGTATTTAAAATGTCAAAAAGTTCTCTAGGAAATAATAGACTGACGGCCGATATGCCATGTAACTATTTCCGTTCTCTTGAAAGTAAAGACACATCTCAAAAGACATGTAAAAAAATCCCGTTTTTATTCATTGCATTTCATAAAAAGGTTCTGCGGTATGGGACGACAAAGAGGTGCATTATATTTATCCCGGGTAGTTATAGTAGTGTGTGTACTTAAATTTACTATCTTTCCGTTCGGGTGGATATCTGCTGAGATAAAACGGAGAATTTAGAGTCGACTAGAATCGAGGGGCTAAACTAGCAATCCGTGATCTACATCCAAAGAATACTTAATGCATATTTTGATGAATTTTTGAGCTTGTTCAAGAGAAGAAGAAGCCTAAACTCTACGACCTATATATCCACTCCACTATTTCAGATCTTAATAATTCTAGAAGAGGAATGGAGATGAATATTTTTATTACTTTCCTATGGACATTAGATGAGGTATCTCATTCTCATACACTTGTATTCTATTTTATGATGTGTAGTCAGTAGAGAACACTGGTGCACACTTATACATAAAATTCACTAAAATGTTTCTAGATCTTATGCTAAGTTGCTAAAACCTTAAAATCCCAAAAGGATTATGCTATTATGCATGCATTTATTATAGTCAGTAGTCGTCATAAATGGACCATGGATTTCGGTCAGGTTTAAATAAATGGATATTTATAAATTCTAGCCAAGAAGCGCAAGCTGGAATTGCAAGGAGACACTGCATGATACTATAGCAGATATGCATATACTGAAATTACAAAAGATAATAAAGCATTTGGTATGCAGCAAGTGTAAGTCTAACTGGTCTTGCTAATTTTCATTAAATAATTTATTTATCTTTCCCCGAGGATTTGTGAAGAAACGTTCTAATGGCAATAGAATTTCAATGAAAGTCTATGCAAAGATTACTGGGTTCAAACCAACTTTAAGCCGTCTTTCATTACTTTCATATCTTACTCCCAGTTGATTATTATAGTTGTTTAATCTGTCAACTGTTACTATTACACTCAAATGTTTCATTTTGTTTTCTACACGGGTTTTTTATGAAAAAATGTTTAAAGAATTAATCTCATAAAATTGATCTTGAATATTTCATTTTATAATTATTCAGGTTATAACCATAAAATATCTGTAAAATATTGATAAATTTTAATGCATTAATTTAATGAGTTTGAAAGCATTCAAATAATGAAACTAAATAAGGATTATTTGACTAAATGAGGTTCAATGTACATTTTACAATTTTAAAGTAATTTCCAACCATCTTGATTTACATTTTAGAAAAAACCTAAACTCAATCTTTCTAAATTACGGGATGTGATTTAAGGACTTTAGAACTATTATTTGATCCACGATATTTAAAGGGGTATATTATAAGTTCCATTTCCAATTTTCATGGAACCTAATAAAGAAGATCGTGAAAAATGTTCAATAAATTCACTTTCTTGATTCATTAAATTTTGTTTTCTGTGCGAAGAGCATATCTGGTATTCTGTAAACCGCACTCAAAACCGAGTACTTTTTTTCAGTCAAAAACGATGTTCTTTTACTGTCGATGAATAATGTAACATGTATTTTATTATTTGAAGTGTCAAAAGAAAGTGTGTACTTTATTTCTGCAATAATATTCTATGAGATTGTTCATATAGTTTTGAATCAGAATTTTTTGTAAGAAGACCCATACCGACTGATTGGTTTAATATTACAATCTTGTAACATATCACGACGAACACAGAAGGGACGAAGGAAAAGGTAATGTAAAAATTCCAGTTTGACAAAGAGTGGAGAAAAGTAAAAGAATTGTTATTAGACATTATATCATCTGAAGTCTTGACATAAAACTTTATTGTTACAGCTCCCTTTCCTGACAGATGGAATTCTAAATTTGTTTCCCATCAGGACCAAACTTTCTTCCTTATGCTTTCCAAACTTGAGTTCCATAGGAGAGTTCTAGAACAAAACTACAATAGGGATACTTCAACAGAGAACTAATAAATTTAAATTGAATCGTATCCATTGTATTCAATGGATTTACAACACCTGTACAACCCATATTTAACATTTAAGGTAACGAAAACACAATATTCTTTATTACAAGGTACCAACTGTTCGGTCGAGATTTCAGATACCACAGAATATAACATGTTGAAGGAAAACGAAGCTAACCTTTTAAAGGAATTTTTAAGAAACCGTTTTGAAATTTCTCTTGCAATTTTTACAATAAATTATTTTTCAAAACTTTTACGTAATTGAACTCGGCGTACTGTAGACTTTGATTAAACCAAAGTTAAGTAGAGAAGTGGACCTAATACGATTTGGACTTATGACGTATCATTTAACGCGTAATTTAATGTGGAATTCGAAATATGTAATTTTTATGGGTAATAGCTCGCTGGATTTTGAGATATTGCCCCAAAACAGCAAAAAAATAACAATTTCGTTTGTACCTATTTATTTAGAATTAATGTAAGGTACAATACAAACTATATTTTAGAATTTTATCATGTGAAATATAAAATGAATTTTACATTAAAAGCTTTGTGATTAGTTGTGATGTAGAAACTTTCGTTTTTTTTATTTTTAGTGATTTTTGACATTATTTTTAATCGGTCGATTGGTTTTCTTGATTTTCATCATGAAAAGAACAAAAAAAAGAAGACACAAAATCTATATGAGAATTTAAAAAAATCAATTGTTGTGAACATTGCACATTTGGATGTATTCACATTGAAATAAAAGATTTTGAATTTAATTCTCAACATGTTAAAAAAACATGTAACAGAATATGGATATTTTGAATTCCAATCCCTACAAAATTCATAAGTTCTTCGAATTCATATAAACTGGTCAACCCTATAGAAGGAATATTATAGTCATCTTTATGACTGAAGTACTTATACTATGCCTTCTTCCTGTCGGACTTTCGGGCTTTCCGGATAAATAAATCTGGCTGTTAAAAAAATATATCAAAAGTTGGAAGTTAACAAAAGCCTAGAGTTCTATGAAAAACAGGACTGAGAAAATTCTTGGAATTGTAGCTTGAATAGAAACGAAAACTCCGAACCTGAATTGACTAAATAGAATCTATAGAAGAATCATACAATAATGTTAAGGATATTGACACAGATCGACGATTTCAATAGTACAAATACAATGAATAGACTAGATTCACACATGAACTAGTGTGTAGAAGCTTAGCCAAATAAACTAAAACTAAAGTAAAACCAAACGTATCCTTTCTCTATCCTTTCTCTCGCTCAATTTCATCCCAACTTTTTGTTTTCTTTCCTCATCTCTCGGCTTCAGAATAACTTTCTCCACGGCCATATAAATAAATACACAGTTATAAGGTGGTCTCTATTTGTATTTCCGAAAAAGCCCACATATTTTTTATATACTGCTGATCCCTGAATATTCAAAATAAAGTTAGCCGACATTCAATATTTTCTGAAAGAGAGAGCCGAAGGCCCAACACCCTTAAAACCAGTTCTGGCTCAAGAAGTGAAGCCACCCTTCCAAATGTCAGAAATCTTCCCATTCCATTTACCCACTTATACCTTTCATCATCTACTTGACTTTCTCCTACCCATTCGTATACAATAAATGAATGTGTTCTACTCGTTCTTCTTCCAATCTACTTGTGTACTATATTATAGGCTGCAATCATTTACCCTCGAGCTGCTAAGGTTTCATAAGCATGAGACATGTTCGACTTATCTATTAATCCATACAACTTCTTCGGTAGAGATAACGATGATACACTCGTTTCTGAATTGTGTTCCAATTTTGAATGGTAAGAAAGTCATGATGGAAACCAAAATGGAATAATAATCTTGAAGAAGACCCGATGTTGTTGGTAAGCAAATTGGTTGATATGATATTGTAGGTACTACTTCTACTGCTAGTAGGAGTTTATGTCAAACCAGAATCGTCGTTAGGAAGAAAAAGTTAGGATGGAATCGGATGTCGGTTTCCTCGCATGGAATCAGTTTGGAGTTTTGTACGTATAAGTAATTCAAGTTGAGCCGTTAGAATCGATACCCTCATTATATTATTGATTCTTGAGATAAAAGCTTTCATGCAAACGGGAAACACCTTGGGGGTTTCTTTTAGCACCGATCAGTCCCCGTCAACTACTATAAGTATAATTTTGAACCACTCAAGTTTGCAATTTGTGAAAAACACAATTTGGGAATTGAGTCTAAAATTACTTCTTACCTCTAGTTTGTCTACTTCCGTTTAGTTTAACTCGCTAAACTAGTCAAAGATTATAAATTAGAGTCTATATTATTACTTGGAGCTTTTGCGGTTTCGACTCTCGATTTTACTTTCAATGTCTAGAAATTTCGATATTTTAATCTCTAAGCTTCGCTAGAGTCAAAGCCAACAGAGAACAATTGAAGCCATTGGTAAATGTAAATTAATAAAGTATTGAAATAGATAAGACTATATGTATTTAATGCCTTTATATAAGTCCTCGACTCCCTCTTCAAAGGTCTTTGCCTTTGCTAGCAGGTCTTAGGTTAGAAGTTAATTGAATGGAGTTGATCTAATTATTTGATTGGTTAGGCTTCCGAGACAGATGATGCCGAAGCTTTCATCTCTTATTGGATTGAAACTGGATTACAGGAGAGTCTTCTGTCTAACATTGCTAACAAGTTAGTTAGAGCATGTTGTTGTGGGTAGACAGACTACCACCAAGAAAGAAGAAGTAGAAGGCTACTTTGTTCTAAATAGTATTTCCATTTTGTAAACGAAGGTTAATCCGATTAAGTTAATGAACGTGTATGAGATTTGGAAGGTAATTATTAATTAAGCTTACGAAAATTAATTATGAATAATGTCAGTACAAATTATAGTTTCATTTCTCAATTTATAACAATACAATGAATATTTTATTCCAAATCTAATAAGTGAACAATCAAAGATTCTAGACATAATATAAAATTTTTAATATATTTTTTTTTACCAATACAGTATTCAGTGGAAGTCGATTTGCTTACCGAATAAGAATTGAAGCGTCTTGAGTTGATGATGTGATGATACTGATCTCAATACTCTATAAACTCGGGCTATTTAAATAGCGAGTAAAGTATGGCAACGGACCACTCATCTCATGATTTATGTAACATTTGATCCTAATAAACACATTTTTTCAATTCCAACTAACAGGACCTGGCACCTAAAGACCCGAATGCATTGCTAATACGAATATATTTATTTCAATTGCCTACTTCCAATATATTATTACGGTCATTCCTTGTCCCACTTCAAGACGATATGATTTCCCAACTGAACCATTCCTATCGGACGTGTAATTGAATCCTGATTCCTATTTTATCGTCTAGCTAGTCTAGTAGAGTAGAAACTATTACCTAAAATATCAAGAAGACTAGGTGAATTTTATGTACGCAATATCGACAAAATGTTTTCGTGATAGTCTTCTACAAAATATCAGTCCTTTTCAGGGGATTTTATTCACTTTTTTAAACCATTTTTCTGCAAAGTTGTCATTTCATATAAAGTTTTAAAGAACAAAAATGACATCTTTAGGAGCGTCCTTGCTCCCAGCTCTAAGTTATCAATGTCCAGCTCCTGGATTCAATGGACTTGCTTTGTCAAGTGTTGGGAGTGTTTCAACTAGTGCTATGGCCTTATTATTATCAAGTACATTGTCAGGTTTGTAAAATGATAAATAATTCCAATTTATTAGTCCATTAAGGTACAAAGTCGAATGAAAACTTTAGATTTAGAAGAATACAGGCAAGCCCAAACAATTTTCAATGAACTTCCAATCTATCTTAGCTAAGTCAAAGGACTCTGGAACAGTTATCTCCAAATTCTGCCAAAAGAAAATTAAGCATTAAGTTATGTGTGCCCTAAACTGTTTTGACTCTTATGCACCTCTCTTAATTCCAGATTATTTTAAGTCCTTTAACTTTTTTTACTGATAAAATTTATCTTTTCTTTTTTTTCAGCAAAAAGTGTTGAAGGTGTATTTTCAAACATTTCTGTCGCTCCTTCCTCATCCTGGTATTTTGCTTTGAGTCCGTTTGAGTCAATTATGCTAGGACTTATTGTTTTAAAGGTATAGTGTTAATTACAAATCTATCTATGATTGATCAATATTAGGAAGAAAAATAATAATAAGCTTTAATTATTACAGCTCATGCTTTTGCGATACTTGACCGTCTTGCCTGTCAGCCTCAACGATATTTCGAACAAAGAATTTTTCAATTTTGGCAAAAGAAGAAAAAGAGAGCTAGAAAATCCTAAAATTGTCAAAGAGAAAGCTAGACTTGCTGAAACTATGTTTACAGTAAGTTATTATCTTTATTTATTATATCTTAATATTTAAAATTGACAAATTTAATAATATGTCTCGATGCATTGAAGGTTATTAGACGACTGGACATGCAAGATTGTTTACTCAGAACTCTTTGTGAACTCCAAGCCCATTCCTTGAGGGGCTATAAAGTTCCTTCCGAAGTTAAATTGACTTTGTCGATTTTGAGCAAGTAAGAACTTATTGGTTGATACAATTGTTTCAAGGTTTAATGCCGGAAGAAAGACACACGTGTATCAATATCATTTCGTTTTAGATCCGGTTGGAAACGAGAGCATGAAAAGAAGCCAGTGCTGAGTAAAGATGTAATCGAAGACAGACCGATTCTCTCCGTTTTTGAGGAAGCTGTAAAAATAGGTTGGGATGCAAAGAGTGGAAACGTTACAGAATGTATGGAACGGTACTTTATTTGTCCGTTAAAAACTAATGACATTTTTGCTCATTTTGATACAATTAAAGTTGTAAACGTATTGTAAATCACATTCTCGCTTTAAAAATGCAAATTAAATTTTTTTTTTTAAAATTACGTATCGAAAAACAAACAACTATCGAATTATTGTCGAATGCAAGGAACCATTCATACGTCCTAAAAAATTACATTATGTGTTAACGTTAATTATAAAAGTCGACTGAAATTAAGACAACTGAGTACTGAAATATTTTTTAAAGTTCTAGAAGAATTTTATGAAAAATTTATTTTTCAAACTATATTTTACTTCCCATTTCAGGATCGGTTTGCTTGACGAGAACATTGAACTGATCCGATATTTGAATAGTTTGCTGTTCCAAGTAATTTTGCGAATTCGTTTCGCAATCATCCAGGAAATATCTAGTGTAAATAATCAGTTTATTTCAACATTCATATCAAAATTTTCCATGCTTAAATACTATTAAAGTATTTTACGGACCTATAGTTAACCATCATTCCACATGCTTGAGTCAACCCTCTTGGAGATGCATCACCCAGCCAATTTAGTCTCCAGAGTACAGCTCCATTTTTTAAATGGAAATGAGCTGCAATTTAAGTTCATATTATAATATCATGACATGAATAAATTAACCCAGTATTTAGATATTTCAATGGGCTTACCAACTGGATCCATCGCATAACCACGACGTTTCACCAGGTATAAATATTGTCCACATAATCTCATTAAAGGACCCTCAAATTCTTGTACTAAAATCTCATCTGAAAACCACTCGTTCAGCTTAAGCACATCCAGGAATACACTAAAGAAATCCTTCTCACGGTCTCGCGATTTGAAAAGAGGGGTCAACGTGTCCACTTCGTCAGGTGTTAACACGTTTTGATTTTCAGGATCTATAGGTAACCCATTAAACTGATTAGGTTGGGAAAATAATCTTCCGAAATACATAGTAAAGATTAAAGTAACCACCTCGTTGGGCTGTTTTCAAAGATCCTAGTAACCATTTGCTAAATCCTGGAATGGGCGATAACGTAGAAAACTGCTGCATTTTCGGAAATTCACTTTGCAATTCCCTTACGACTCTTTTGATTAAATAGTTTCCAAGCTCAATACCCTGTATACAAAACGAACAAATTCAACCAACGGTTATTATTATTTTCTCCATTCACACCTACTCACAAGACGTCTTAATACCAATTAGCTAATGAATTGGGAGTGTTATTTACCGTTAATCCTCTTTGCGTCGAAGTAATTGAATAAAATATAGCTGTATCGATGAAATCTCGATCTTCAATCTCTTCTGCAGCAGACTGATCACTGTCATTGTCCACTGAAATAATGAACAATACAAATAAATACAAAAAGATGATTGAAAAAAATCAGTGCAAATATTTATGGTATTACATGACATTAATCGCCTCTTGGTAACAATCTTATGAATACTGGATGGAATATGGTTTGTCAAAGCTGTGTGAAGAACAACAACGGGTTCCTCAGGCATACTTCCATGAGTGAATGCGAAACACCTTCGATTAGGGCCTTTAGATAAATTAAACATTCATAATGACATGCTGTATGATAATACAATATTTTTAAAAAAAACATATCTACTCTTACCCACTCGCTTTTTTAAATCAGTCCAATTTCTCATCGGATGAACTGCTTCATATTCTGAAATCTGAATATAAATAAAATGAATATTAAAATTGATTCTAAAATGGTTATAACTTAAAATAAATTATTACTTTCTGCAGCATCTCACAAGAAGAATTCCAGGTAATTCTCTCTAAGCACAATTGAAATATACTTTAATAACTTGTCAAACTATTTCGATTAAAATGAGTTAATACCAAGTTTGAGAAATCCGACTGCAAACCATACTCCAATTAAATCTTTCAGGCAATTATTTAATGCTTTCAAGTGTGTGGTACTCTCGGTTGATTTTTCTATTGCATCCTACAACAAATCATTAAACTTTAATAATTGCAAGGATTTGAAAGTTCATTAATACTAAAATATAAAAAATAATAGAAATTATAAACTCACTAAGACATCAGTACGTAAATCTACTAAAAACTTGACACCATTCTCTAAAGAAAAATAAATCATTATTAGTTTATCTTTTGTAGTTGAATAAATGATATTATACAAGGACATACCCAATCGACCGACTTGTGAGAACAGCCACTGGTATTTCGGAATTAGTGCAGCTCTTAATTTCTCTTCAAAGTTTAATTTGGTCTGTTCCTGAGTAATTTTTTTTCAAATAGGAGAGAGAAAAACAAGTGAATTTTTAAAATCCTCGAAACCTATTTTTTTAAGAAGA
>JAQGBQ010000621.1:0-18409 GCA_034698485.1 Vertagopus arboreus | reverse complement strand
TTTTGGATTATTTTAGAACCCAAGTGTTTATAAAAATGTAATTTGAGCTCAATAATTCATATAAGCTTCCAGGTGAACTTAATAATTTAGTGTTTCTCGTTTCACGGCGAGCTCTTTTCAACGTCTTACTACGTTTTATTTAGTTGGCAAAGAGTCAGAGACAGGATGATGTGTGACTTTAAAAAAGTCTTCTTGGTGACTCGGGTTGATACACAAGAGTTCCAGTTGAATAACCCAAGAACATTCATATCATGATGTTATTATCTTTGAAGTTTAAACCACCAAGAGAATAAACGAAACTCTGAATATAAACTCAAAGAGACAAAAGAGTAGTATTCGTGTAATGATTTAGATCAAGCAATAACAATACAAATCCATTCAAACTTTTTCCTTATAGTCGGATCGTTGTTTATCATTCGAGGTATTTTTTCTCAAAGGTTTGCCAGAACCGTTAAGTTGACTGCATTCCAAATCGGTATTTATTGATTGCTTTTCGTTGTGGATTTTTGGCTTAGTATTGGCAGAAGGTTTGACAACCGATAATTCAATGTGAATTGGAGCTTGAAGTTTTAAACACTCTTAAATATAGTTAAATAGTTAATTCTTACCCATGACCACCACCACCGCCTCCATATCCTGACGAATGTCCTCCCCCATGACCCGACGCTGCGGCAAGTTCTCCAAAGTCTATAGGCAATGCTTCAGCCGCTTCGTAATATTGTAGATAATTAGCGATATCTTGATGAGGGATTTTTTGAGCTCGAGAGCCTTGTTTATACCCATAAGCTTCATCCACGTAAAAATGACCGTGCTGGCTCTTGGATTTTGATTTGGATGGAGCAGTTGGCACAAGGGATGTGGAGCCTGTGAAAAATTAGATAATTTTAAAAACGAATTAAACCCGTGTTTGACTAATTACGTTTGTCGTTTATTTTAAAGTTTTAACAATGTTTGTCTTGGCAGAGGGAATTTAAATGATAGAAAAATAAGAGTTAATAGAACATTTGTAAATGACATTCTCTGAGTTTATAGCAAGCGTTTGCTTGGGATTGCATGGGATTTAATGGGAAAATGACTTGGAGGTCAAAATCTGTAGTTTTGTAAGATTTAATCGACTTTAAAGTTAATTGATAAAAAAAGCTCAAAAAATGCGTAGAAGTTGTATTTTTTTAAAATCCAAATTAAAAACATTTTTTCAGTTTTTAACTGTTATTAGATTTGGTTATAACACATTAAATCCTATTGTGATGTAAAATCAAGCTCTAAGTATGATTTGGGAAACCTTGATTTATAGTTTAACTATTACTTTTTTATGTTTCATTAGCAAAATAAGAATTTTGCATGAAAAATGTTTTTATCGTTTTGAATTACCATCACCTTTACTTCCAGTGCCGTAATAACGATACGTCTCCCGTTTTACAATCGAATGATCCTTTCCCCCGGTAATAAAAATGTGTCCCGTATCTCCCTTGACGTTAATGCTACCAGCATTTGCTTCAAACCCGGAAATCAGACCAAAGTTCGGAATTAAGATGGGCAAAAAGATACAAAAAACATTTGAGAATATGTGTTGTTTCATGTTGGTGAATTTTCTTTTAAAAAACCAAGAGATGAATGTTAGTTGTAAGTAGAGGGAAAGAGTTGTGACGAGGAATGAGATTAATTAGCCAAGAATGTGTGGCTTATCTATCAATTTGACTTGACTGGGTGAGGGAACCAATTCTATCTTTGAAATCTCTTTGTAGATCATTAGGGTTCTAGTGGAGGACCCTTGTTGTCTCATTAGACTTTGTTTGCACAACGGTTTACTCATCTTGTTTTAATTCAGCATTCTTTCTTTACTCTAAAGTTTTAAAACTTAGAGTAATTATCAAGGCGAGGATCTAGAAATAAATATAACACTTGAAGAAAAACCGTTTTATTCTACTTATATCTGTTCATCCATCCGTTTAGCTTGTAGTTTATACATAAAGATTTCATTGTCTCTTTGTAAATCTTTTTTTCCTGCTTTTATTTTTTCGGGCTTCCCAATTCATTCAATCTGATTCTGATGTTAACTGTTGGATGTGGACTTTTACGCTTTAATTTAATTTGCTATTCTCAATTCATTACAATTTACTGTAATATTAACCTAAAGGCCTACAGACACTTTGTTCAATTCCTGAGAGCGGAATAAAAAATGTACATACATTAAATTCGCACTTTCGACCAATTTGTTTTTTAATAGTTTTAAATGATGATTATGATATAAAGTTGATTGCGTATTTTACTGAAAAGTTTTGGAAATAATTAATGTACAAAATTAAATGAATTACAGCAATAAGGAATAAATGTATAAAAACACAAGGAAACAAAACAAAAATCGAGAACTTAGATAGCATTTAAAATATCAAACCTTATCAGTTAGACTAGAATTCTCCAAAGTACAAGATAGATTGTCTTTACCCGGATATAAGAAGTTTAAATAAAAAAAATTCAAGAAAAATATTTAAAAACTACAACTATTAGAATGGAAGTTATAGATTCATTTTTGTCCCTATTAACATTTCTCCTAATCGTGGTTCTATCTCCACTAACTTTATTAATAGTTTTGGTGATACTCATCTGGAGACAAATTGTAAAGCTTCTTGCGGATTGTTTCAAAGATTTCGAAGTAATGGCTTCAGGCCAAGATATGCTCTTTATGATGGACAACATCACAAAAAACCCACACTCTGCAATCCCACTTGTACTCTTACTCGATACTGAAATGAAACCATTAGTTGTTGAACAAGGCTTTGAAAAACTTTTTGAAAAGAATCTACAAGATTATGAAGAAAAATACGAAAAATTAAAACTTTTCCCGATAAAGTGGCTCGGATTTTGTTTTTGGACTCGAGAAAATGATTTCAAAGTTCGGAATCACATTACAATTGTAAAAGATGCTGAACTTAATTCTAAAAACCTGCCCGATTTTGTTGACACAATTATAAGGAAAGGGTTTAAAGCTGAGCAATCTCCTTGGGAAATTTTAATCATTCCAAATTTCGACAATGATTTTGATAAAACGGCTTTGATCCTTCGAATTCATCATACTTTGTAAGAATTCTCACATCTTTAAGTTGGTTTGTAATTAAATAAATGCGACAGGTTGATATATTATTATAAGGAAAAGGTAGGAAAAAAACAACCAATTTATAAATACCAAATAAACACAAAGCCAGAAAAACTCGGTGGGAATCGAACCCTATCCGAGCTAAACTACATTAAATTGGTTGAATTCTTCCTAATTTTTGCTTGGTTTGTAATGAATAGCTTCTTTAATGATGCATTTCTTATTAGTTTAATTACTTTGTTCATAGAATGGATGGAAAATGCTTCGTAAAATTATTTGCAAAAATCACAAAAGAATCGGGAGGCATTACAGATGCAAGCTTTCGAAGAACGAGTTTGCCATCATCTACAACTTTAAATTTGAAGACAAATCGATTAGAGAAATTTATGTTTTGGATTAATGTTATCACAACAGGGCCGTATATTTATTTCAAAGAGTTGATTCAAATGAGAGATGAGAATTGTATCCAAAGTTCTAGTAGAGAAGGAACAAAGAAATCTGGACAGTGGATTTGTACCAAGACAAAACCCATTCCATTTAAAAAAGTTAAGATGACCAAAAATACATTCAAATCGGCAGTCACTTCCGTCACAATCGCAGCGATTTCTGGAGCGTTGAGAAAATATATTATCAAATATCATTCCGAGGAAAATGTGCCACAAATCATTCATGCTATTTCTAGCATTCCACTTCCAAATCATCCAGATGATAAACTTACGAATCATTTGTAAGGTTTTCATTTTTTTTGTTCTTAAATTATTCATTTTTGGATTTTTTAGGTCGGCAATTTTTAATTTTTATAAAAAATAGTCTTTAATTTTGGCTGTATTTTGCAATTTTTCAATCCTTTTGAGGATATGAAATTTCGCTCTATATTTTTTTATTTTTTAATTTTTAATAAAATAAATCGTGCCATTTTACTATTTATTATTAATTTTTCAAAATTTTAACAATATAAAATTTCAAAGTATTCTTCTATTTTTAATTTTTCAACGAATTTATATGAAATTTCACATTTCACTTGAAATATCATTTGCAAACCTTGATTGTTTTGTTTTTCTAAATTTAGAACTGCGGTGTCACTAGAATGGCCAGTGAGAGAAGTAAATATTATAGACCGAATTGAAATGCTGAATAAAACGTTGAAAGACAAAGCTTCCTCAATGTTTCCTATTTTTAGTCAATTATTGTTTGCTTTTGTGGGAATCATGCCGGTGAGTTTTATTGAGACTGCTACAAGTTTCAAAAGTGCAACGATATTATTCACAAATATTCGGGGAGTCGATGAACAAAGAACATTTTGTGGAACTCTGATTAAAGATGCTTTTTTCTGGTTACCTTCAACCAGAGAAGCTACAGGTTCACTCGATCAACTTTTTATTTTTAATATCATATGAATACAGAAATGAATATGTTTCGAATGAAGTTTGGTTTTTGCAGCTATTTCTATTGGAGTGTTGGTTGGTAATGACAACCTATACGTTTCATTGGTTTCTGACAAGGCTTGTTTTGGAAATAAGGAGAAATTGGAAGACTTGACTGAATTCATTTACGAGGAATTTCTAAATATTATCAAGGAAGCCGAGGTATTTGTAAAAAATATTGTAAAATAGATTAATATTTATGGCAAAAATTCAATATAGAATTTTATTTTGTATATTTTAGGGTATCGAATTAAAGGCGTCCAAGCATCTGAAAAAGCACGAAATCCAGTCAACTTTTTCTTTTTCGTTGTAAAATGTATAATAATAATAACTAAATATTTAGCTAATTTGGGGTGACCTGAGCATACAAGTATAAGTTTGGAGTTTATATTTTGTGATAAGTATAGGAATTTACACTTATCATTGTAAATGTAAAATAAATATTTTATTCCAATTGTAGGCATATATATTTGCACTTAAATTAAGCTGACGTTGTAAATTCTGTTTGACATTCTTAAGTCATAATATTTTTAGTTTGATATATTGCAACTACAACTTTTAGCATATTTTATACAATTTCATACAATCCTTGCCATTTCGTCCAGCTTTGCCTGCGTATCGTAATCGTATCGTATCCCTTGTTCCAATTTGCCGTAATATATTCACCAAGCCATTTCTAAAACATTTGTTCAAACGTTAGATTAACAAACTTTAGTAAATGACTTAATTTTATAGATTAAAACACATAAAAGATAACTCACCCAAGTATAACTCCAACAGATTGTCCACGTTCCTCGAATTGTGTGACAAGTTTCTTATTTGTTTCACACACTTGACGAAGTACACATTTCAGAGGAGTACCTTTGTCTCGTACAGAAGCCAAAGAAAGCTATGAATACATTTTAATATTTGCTATTAAAATAGTTCACATCAATATATGTCAATACGTATCATATGTAGTCTTACGAGCATTGGAAGAACCATATCAGTGATTCGGTCTCGATGAATTCCAGATTCTTCTTCCAAATCGTCACCGTTTCCATCCGCGTCTCGTTTACGTCTTTTGCCAGGTGGCATCGGCATCGGCATCGGCATCGCAGCAGCCGCTGTAGTTGTCGAAAGTCCATTCTGAAAATGCACATTAAAAGTAAGTATTAGGAAAATGAATGGATTTTTTCAATAAATGTATAAACAGACTTGAATTAGGGAAAGCAGTGACAGGAATCCCAAAAGTCCTACGGCAGATTTATTCACATATTTTCTGTAAAAATATGTTAAAGCTTTTTGTTAGCACTATTCAAGACATTTCGACTTTTTTGTTTTGAAATATCTGACCCATATCCACCACCCCCTCCACTATAGCCCCCTCCACTACCATACAGATTCCAAAACGCTCCTGCCATATCACTGTCTTCTATCACTGTAATAATTTGTTTTTGTTTAATGATGAATGAGAAAATATTATATGATTTTAATAATGTTTATAGTACCTTCGTAATCATCACTGTTTCCACCATAGCCATGATTCCCATAACTCATCGCCTGCTGGGCTTTTGTACCCAAGAGATTTGAAGTTCTTCGTTTAAGTTTGCTCATCATATTTCCTCCCCAATTAGCCGGACCTGGACCTATAAAGAAAGATATAACAATAATTCTAATTATAACCCCGAGTTAATTAATTCATTGTATTACTAAATTCTTGATCCACATAGTAGCCTCTTTTCCATCGCTTATTTTCATTGCCCGGTTCTTCATCCAAGTTTTCTATTGGATTTATCAATTTACTGGAATTGTTCAATGATTTTAATGATGAGACCTCAGAGGAAACTTCTCCAGTCAAATCCAAACTTATCCATGTGACAAATACGACAAGAAACTTTAGCACAGAACAATCCATGTTGAAAGTAAATATACTTTTTAACGTTCTGTTATTTCAAAATAGTAGAAGATCAAAGACAAACGGAAGACAAACTGAAGGTGTTTAAAAAACCTGTAATCTCAATTTACGATTTACAAGCCATTTTTATTAAACGATTCGGTCTGATGAAGTTGACAATTTGAAGGACAGATGTTTTTAAACTTTGTAAAAATGAGATGCAATCTGTCTTCTATAATTAAGTAATGCATGCAAAGAATTAAATTGGACGACAGATTTAACCACAGCATTTTGAACATATAACTGGATTCTATTTTATTGTGGCATTTACAGTGTTTTTTTTAAATAACGAAACAATAAATAATTTGTAAATAAATTGAATTGAGGTTAAAGTAACGTTGCTAGTGTCATTGAAGCATCTGGCAGTCGATTTAGTTGAGGACAATGGGGATAAAATGCTTCACAATCTTTACTAGCCCTTCCGGCTTTCCCAGCTTGTTTGATTTCTTTCAGAGTTTGGATATTCGGCTGACTTTCGGTTAACATTCGTCCAATTGCAGTACTAAATATAATTAATTACATTGAGATTGTATTTAAAATAAATTAAAGTAAAGATTCGGTTGAATACCTGAGCTGAAAAGTCACAGGTTTGGCCATATCTCCCAAATTGTTAGTAAGGATCTTATTTGCTAAACAAATTGGTCTGTAAGCGCATTTTACTGAAATATTTGCTTCCCTAACGTGGCCAATTGCCATCTGAAATAAAATGTTTTTATATGACAAGGATGAATACAAATTTAAAACTTAATTGATTAATTTGAAATCGGACATACCAGAAAAGGAAGTATTTGAGAAGTGACATCGGCTGAATCATAATCGCCATCTAATTCTCGCTTTTTTCTTCCAACTCCACCCCCTCCTCCTCCCCCAGCAGCTGCAGTTGTACTCATTTGTCTCAAAACATTCTAAAAATGATTAGAAATTAATTTTTATTTTTAATAGTTGTTGCTTATTATTTAAAAAAAAATATTATGCTAATAAACGTCCAAGAAAAGTTGCTCATTGTCAAACGAGATGATATTATTACCGTACCTGAAGATAAGAAGCTAGACCGAGGACCCCAAGAAGCCCCAATGCAGAATTACAGTCTTTCCTAAAAATTTCGAAACAAATTCATGAAAACAAGGCAGATTTTTTTTAAAAAAAGAAGTTTAATACTAGTTTATAAACTAGTGGATTCAATCTGTTTGACAATGATGCAACTTTTCCTAAGCCTTTCTTTTGGATACCTGAATGAGAGAAAGTAAGGCTAGGAATCCTAAAAGTCCAACCGCAGAGCTGTTTACATATGGTTGACTTTGATACCTGAATCATGCAGTCGATTAATGTAATAGACGCCAGTAGTACAATTAGATACAAAACAAGCATCATTACCCATGACTATGACCACCCCCACCGTGACCTCCTCCCCCACCGCCATAACTACTGTGACCGTGACCTCCGGCTGCTACAAAATTGTCTGTCGGATCTGGACCTATTCCACCTGTTTAAATCGATACATAAGGTCAAACTTTATGATGAAATGACGAAAATATTCATGTAAAATTGATATAAAAAGTAAACCTCCATATTGCGAAGCATAATCTGCAGTCGGTGAAGACCCTGACGATAGCAAACTATTAAGTCCAAACGAGCTCAATTGTCTTCCTCCGTCCCATCCATTAGAATCTAGTAAGCCATTGACTTGAAAATTTGAATAGTTCATAAAACATTCATCGAGATTTCTGAAAAAAGTATCATTATTCTATATATTTACCTCCTCGGGTAGGATAATGATAGTTCCGCATATAATTGCCGTCAGCCCGTTGACTCCTTGAAGAAAAGGATGTCTCGGTCTCCTCTGCAAGTTGATCATTGCTATCATCCCGTCTTGACTTTTTGGAATCCTTTAACAAACCTTTAGTATTGTATCCTTGAACTTGGTGTGACAAAATAAAACAAATGACTCCAAGAACAATTAACGATTTAACAATTCTCTGATGACTTGATTTCCATTGAGTAATCTGCATTGTCTTTAGTAAAGGCAATTGTTTATGTTTTTTTTTTTCTTATTGTGAGATCGATCCGTATGGGTCAGGTTGAAGAATGAAGATTTGAAGACAAACTAAAAAAGATCCCGGTACGGATTTGGATTTATAAAGAATCATGCTACACTTGAGAGGACATCTTAACAGCCCGGAAGTCACTGGGATTCTTTTGTCATAAGAGAAATAAACCCGTGTTTTATGAGCACACAGTTACAGATTCAACACGGGCTCATGCATCGTCACCTTTTACATTTGTGACTTATTTTTGTTTATTTTTATCACAAATTAAACAATGCTTAACAATCGAGTGTAAGCAACAGGTGGACTTGACATTACTTTTTTTTTGGTTTTAGACTCTAATGCATAATACCGTGTCAAAACTAATTGGTGGCTTTCAGTCTTCTTCATCTTAACTCATGGGTTTGTGTAAATATAAATTAAGGCTAACAATTGGCCTTCTTCTATGAAATAACAATGGGACAAATCACCGCTAATCACTTTGGTAATCGAGACATGCGATGTTTAAATTAGGACAGGTTGCAGATATATTTTTATGAAATAAAATGAGATTTTTAGAGCAGAATGATGGTTTTCAAAACCATTTAGTTTTATTTCATTAGCAATGAAATTTTAACAATCTCCTCAATGTCTGCGTAGAAAAATTAATTCAATAGTCAGCATTCAATAATATTCAACATTTAGTTTTAGAATTCAATAGAGAATTAAAATTAAAAATATAATAACAATGTCACTCCAATCCAAAAATAATTCCATTCCGGTTTTCATTCAAATAATGTTAAAAGAGTAAATCAGTTGTGTAACGTTAACAAAAAAATCAATTCATGTAAATGTAAATTTGTTTTCAAAGTGTTTGAAATAAGAGACATTTAATAACTCCAGGAAGGTCAGTTTGATACTTTAATTTTCCTAATGAATCCGTCTCTGCGGTGGCAACTTCTTTATCCGCCTGTCCATCTGAGAACAGGAAAGATATGAAGCTGTCGTTTAAAATAACTCCGGCTTGTGGCAATGGGTTAGCTCCAAATTGGCTCATCTGGCCCTGAAATAATTAGAACCAATTTAAAATTACAATATTAGAATACCTCAACGAGTATAAAATAACGCTTACCTCAATCCAAACTGTCAGCTTGTAAGCATGCTGACCCTCTATTTTGTACGGGTGTGGCAACTCGACCTCAAAGTCATCGGAGGTCACAATCGAAGTGTGTTCGGGTAAGGTTTTGTAGTAGTAATTCGTAAATTCATTTTCGATCTGGTATTTAATTTTGAATGAGGTCAACAGGGATGCTCCTCCATTGTTTCGAGCTGGGCCGAAAAATCCAATCCCAACGAGAAAAATGTCCTTGCTGGCTAGAAATCTAAATCAAATATCAGAACCAATTTAATTTCTTCAAAGAATTGACTAAAATGTCAAATTTAAAGTGGATAACTAACCTAACACTTTCCTTGACATTCGGTGAATTTATTCGTCGGTAACCAAATTGGACAGAGTTGTATAATGGGATGGAAACTGGGGTTCGATAGCATCTTTGACGATCCAATAATCTCGACGGTGGCAACGTGTGCCTAAAGCATCCAATTTTGAATGCATATAATTTAATTATTTTTAAATCAGCTAGTCTACCTAATGTAATTCTCACCATAAACTGGGATGAGTGGAATGTCTCAACTGGACACTTTCGATATCCTTCAGTCCAAGAATTCCAGTAGGAATAACCACATTTTGGAATTCCCTAGGAGTCATTAACGCATATCTTATGTGCAGAAACAGATCTCCACAAACTCGTCGATGAAATTCTTTCCTATCTGGTGGATAATGTAGCCTTCTGCATTCTGAACCAATCCATCTATTCACACAATATTTATAATCAAACTAAAATGCTAAACTTTATAGCAAATTAAATAAAAAAAACATACGCTAAAATGCATCGGAACAGGTCAGTCTCAACAACATTGAAATCATCTCGGCTAATAATTAATCCTAAGGTAAGTGGATCCAGATCAAGGAAACTAGGATGGGTTAAAAAGGCTTGTCCTTGTCTGTCGAAAAATTGAACATATAGTTTTAGTAACCAGAAAATAGTTAATTTCAATAAATAAATAAGTTAAAAGCAATACAAACCTCAAAATGAATTTTAAAGCAGTCGCCTGAAGAGCTGTAAGTTCGTACAACGACGCTGCTAAATGGTACTTGACACAGTTGTCCAGATTCAGCGTTTTCTTGGCAAACTCGCCGACCTTCGTTGTAATATAAGGAATGTCATATAAAAACGCCAGCCGAAGCAATGCTGGTACGTGATTTTCTTCAACACAAAGTTCATCGCTGTTGATGAACTGCAAATAATTCATTTTTCAAATTCAAATTCATTTTTCAAATGTTAAATATTGATTTGAATAAAAAAAAACGTACAGTTAAAAATGCATGGAAAACTTCGGGTGTAAATTCCGGATGATTAATCTCCTTCCGGGCGTAAACAATTTCATAAAACATTTGGGATTTTAAAATCAGCTTGGACTTGAGTCCGTACATCTTCTCTTTTTCTCGACCCACACGAAAAATAACGAATTTCGAAAAGCTGGAGAAATCGTCTTTGGTATTAATTTTCCGATCTTCTGATTGTCGAGGGATTTCAACTTCAAGTTTCACAACTGCTGAAGAAACTTCTTTGAGCATGGAACCCTACGGTTTAAAAATAATTATATTTACTATGTATTCTACCAAAATAATAGTGATGACTTACCATTTCGAATCCCAGTAAAATGGCTTAAAATAAATAAACTTTTAAAACAACAAGCGATGATGATTAAAACAAATAACACTTTAACAAATAAAAATATTTAGGGTTAGGCGTGTGAACCAAGAAACGACAATACGTTTCAACGAGTATGTTCATACGTTATATGAAGACAGGCATCCTTTTGCCCCAAAACAGCAACTGGGTAATTGGAAGTCTAGTTTATAAAAATCGATAGAATAACCCGGTAGTAGAACAATCTATTATGTTGAAACCTGAGACGAAGAAGTTCAAAATATCATCAGATAGAATTTAGGACAGTTATGTTAATAATATGCATCCTTTATCTAATGAACTGGTAAATATAACATTGTTCTTCTCATTTAATCAAATCATACATATTCCATATACAATTTATCTTGTTCATTCAGATTCTTCGTAATCTCTTCTCAAAACTGAGCCTCGCTGATCTCCTAATCTGCCGTCTTGTATGCAAATGCTGGGCAACCGACCAGAAAATACTAACAAGACTGAGTGACTCCGTTGTAATAAAAATCAACAAGGAAATCGGTAAGCTAATGAGATTTGTGGAGACGAGAACAAGAAGAGAAACAACGATGGAAATATTAATAAGAATACCGTTTAAGAAGTTCGACTTGCAATTCATCTCACAAAAGCACCCCGTGATGCAGGAGTTTCTTGAGGTTTGTGGTCATTCTATTGAATATCTGAAGCTGACAATGGATCAGTCTCAGATGGACGTGTTGGCATTTAGGAACCTACTTTATTATCAAACACCAAATCTACATACGCTTTACATCTACAATCTATCTTATAATTCCGTATATTCAAAAAAGCTTCTGTCTTCTGACAAACTTCTTCAAAATCCTAGAATGAATTTAAAATGCTTAAAAATGCAAGAAATTCGAGGTCCTGTTATCACATCATTTATGACAGAATTTCTAAACATTTTTCCTAACTTGGAGGAAATTGTATTGAAATGTGATAACCGAAGTGATTGGGAGGACCAGGCTGGAATTTGGAAAGAACATTCACCCTTAGCTACATCCATTCTCGAAGCTCTTGAACAAACCAATAATTTTAGAAATATACGGACTTTTAAATGCGGAATATTGGACGAATCTCATATTGAAATACTAATCAAATTAGGCGAGTTAGGATTGAGGCTTGAGGAATTGGAAATGTATTGTCCAGCTAAGGACGTGACTACAGAATGTCTCAAGGCATTCTTAACAACACAATCACCTTCATTAAAAAGAGTAAGATTTTTAGGAAACATTCGGAAGCTTCGAAGGTCAATAGGAATCTTGGGGATAGACGCACATGAAAATAAGCGATTCGCTCTAGAAATGCCAGATTGTATGAAAAGTCTTGAAGAGATGCAATTATCAAATAGAATAAAGGATCAGCCGATTCCTCTAATCCCGATTGTGTACTCGAAGCAGTGTCCAAATCTGAGGGTTTTGGTTATCAACGGATGTGCTTATAACGAGAGTGTCATGCAAATCAGTGATTATTTCCCTGAATTTAAGAACAACAACCTGGCATGTCTCACTCTCTCAAGCCTTACTCTACCTTCAAGATTAAATGACCCGAATGTTATTCAAAGAATTAAGAATCTCTTCCCAAATGTTGTTAGTTTGAAAGTGCATTCACCTAACAATGAGTTTTTACGGGAATTATGGAAATGTTATGTTAATTTGGAAGATCTAAAGATTACAGCATCGTCTGAATTTAATATTGACTCTGGAATTACTGGGATCGATCAGATTGCTTGTCGAGATTTGACTTCTTATGGTACTGATGATTTCGACAACAAATATGACGAAAGTTTTAAGCATTTAGCGAGAAATGGGATTCATAATTTGACAAGTAAATATTTTAATATAAGGCACCTGACTGACACTTGGATAATGCATAATCTAATTATATTTCTTATTATTACAGGGCTAAAAAACCTGGAGATCATTGTTGAGACTGAACACAACGAGATTTCAAAAGCTATAACTGACATCTCTATCAATTATTCCTTTTGTAAAATGAAAAACCTCAGAAAGTTATCAATAACGGCATGCTGTTGGTACGATGGCCCAATTGACTGCAATTTTGTAAGCTATTCTGTAAATGGTTTAGAAATAGCTTTAAAAATATAGTATTAATTATGTTTGGTTCATTATAGATAACAAAAGAACGCCAGCAACACCTCAAACAGGAATTGGACAATACTTGTGTTTTATTTCAACCTATCATGTCAGTACACTGTAATTAAAAATTCTACAAAATGTACATATGACTAAATCATAAATTATAAAAACTTAAGTCATTGTATATAGTAGTTTAGTTTGAGTTGCATACAAAAACCTTAACTGAATCGGTACATATAATATAAATCGAAGTAATTGCTTTCATATATTAACAGCCCAAATCCTATTTTATGACGTCAATTAAAAGTCAAAGAAGAATTAACTAAATCTATTAAATGCTACTATTAACAATTCAATGCAAAATTTTAATGTTTATCCAGATAAATCGTCATTACTGTATAAAATAAAGTCGTAAATGTCACAAATTACCCGACGTCCAGCAAAAAATCGCCCATTCAACGAAGCCTTGGCAGCTTCCGCCTCTGCAAGAAAATAAAATCAGCAATAAAATATATGTATCAAGTTTCATTAAAAAAAACAAAGCAATATTAATAAATGTTAGTATTCATACCATGAGCAGCTGAGAACTCTACGAATATTTTCACAATAATTGAAGCATCATCTTCATCAGACTGTTTTTCTTGATAAATTATGACTCGGTCTACGGTCCCGAATTTACTACATTCTTCTGTAATTTCATCCTTCAAAGTCTCGTCGACATCCTCAGGAGTTACCATATTTTTTAGAACAATCACTGTAGACGTTTCATTTCTCATGAGCTTCTGCATCACCAAATGTCTTGCACTTTGACCCTTGATTGACATATTCTCTTGAGATGAAAGGCTTGTGTTTTCATTTTCTTCACTCAATTTTTTCATCAAGTCTTCCTTCTACAAAATAATTTTTAAAAACTTTTAATAATACGAACTGTGTTATTATCAAATCAATAAATTATTAAACTAACCGCAATCGTTGCTGCAGCCATAGCCGAAGATATGCCCCCACTAGAAAATGTTGGAGGAAGAGGAACTCCGCCTATCGTCGTCGGGATGGCGATTGTTGGAGGAGGAATTCCAGGGACAGCAGGACCCAGTCCACCCCCTAAACCTTTAGAAACATAACATTTTATTAGTTTATGAAATGATTGAAATAAAGTAATAATTTGTAAACTCACTTGACACTGAAACCATAGCAGGTGGAGGGAACGAAGCAGAAATACTTCCACCACCAACAGTCACAGGTAAGATTGCTAATCCAGGTGGTGGGAGAGATGAAACTACCGGGGATGAACTTAACCCAATATGAGTGGCCAGCGTTGGTGCAACCTAGAAACAAAGTAAAATATAATTATTTCATACAAAACAAATTATTGTGTTGCTAGAAATGAAATATTTTCTTACCAACTGTGGAGGAGTCATACTCATAACATTATTGACAGGAAGAATAGGGGCTGCCACACCCACTGGGATTAACGGGGGCGGAACAGCTGAAAGCATTGACGAAGAAGGAGGACTAATATCTTTTGCTAATCCAAACGCTGCAGCAGTATTTGTTACTGCTTCCATTGCCTGAATTTTTGCTGTAGCCGCAGCAGCAGCGACTGCAGCTGCAGTTGGCATTTGACTTTGTCCTGGGGTTGCTTGCTATAACAATAGTTAAAAACTTGTTTAAATAACACAGACTTTATATTTTTAGTGTATATATAGTTTTATTACCTGAAGAGCATTTGGCGGAGTGATCGCTTTTCCAACTCGGAGGTATTGTCCTCCAAGATCAAAGAGATTCATAGATGCAATAGCTTCAGCAGCAGCTTGTGGAGTTTCATACTCAATGAAACCATAACCTCTGTGCTTTCCTGGAGCTGGTCCAGGGGCTAATTTGCACGATTTTATTTTCCCAAACGCTTCAAAGACGCTTTTAATATCTTCTTCAGTGAGATCGGGATGAATGGAAGCTATATAAATTCGATAATAGGCTTTTGCTTCGTCCATAACTTCATCAATTACTTGATCCATGTGAGAGAATTTAATTCGAGTGTCTCTTCCACACTATACATAAAAATTATTTGTTACAGCAAAATTTAAAATATAAGATTTAGATAAGCTAAAGTAACACTCACCTTAATGTTACGACCTCCGATCATGACTCCGTTCATTTGTTCCAAAGCTAGTTGAGCTGCTTCCGGTAAATCATATTCGACAAAGGCAAAACCTTTATGCTTTTGTGCTACTGGATCCCAGGACATGTTGATTGTTTTGATAGGACCTGAAATAAACCAAAAAATTAACTTATAATATAATAGAAGCTCAAACTATAATAATAAATGAATAATAAAGTGATATTCAAGACTAATTTGAAGGGCATGTGGGGTATTCGTCTTGATAAAAAAATTCTCAAAATGTTTCTTTAATTTAGTACTGAAGAAGCCTTCTTCAGGAAGGCAAAAGTGATTTGTCGAAAGAAAGCTCGAGAAATAAAGGATTTTATCAAGATTAATACCCCACAGTCCATTCAAATTAGTCTTGATTATCTAAGTGGAGGTTGAAAACAGCTTAAAATACAAAAAAGTAATATTTACCAAAAGGAGCAAACGCTTGTCGAATAGTGTCTTCCCTCAATTCGAAACTGATGCTGCCGATGTAGACTCGACACATGAGGACAAGAGCCTGATGTCTCTGAAGGGACTTGGCCTGCTGCTGCTGGTGAGCTAAGGTCTGTTTCATAAGAACGTATTTGATACTCTGTTCCATGGCATATTTCTTAGCTCGTGCCACATCGTCTTGGTCTCTTCTTTCCAATTTTGGAAGGGCAACTCCTAAAATACTTGCTGCAACATCCCGTTTTGCTCCAGGCCCTGAATGTCAAATTAAACAGAGATTAAAACACATTCAGTTAATTAATTAAATGTTTATTAAATATGAAATACTAACCTCCAATTAAGGGTCCACTTTGATTTAGATCTGAAATGGGGACTCGTAGGAATTCCTGTGGGGGCATGTCTTCAATCTTCTGGCGTTTGAGGAAAGGGTCGACATAAACTCCGGCTGCTGCTGCGTTACTCATCACTGAAGGATAACTTGTCATCCTATTAAAAATAATTAATTAAAATTGTTAGAAAATGTCAAATGTCAAACAACAAAAAAGTACGGCAAGTAAGTTTTGTGTTTAAACTGAATAATGAATGACTTTAAAAACCTTTTCACAACTTGAATGAGTTAAAACGTACCAAGACGTTTCAAACGTTTTTCAATGTGAGTTCGTTTAGTTGTTTAATTGAACAAATTATCATTTAAATTAAAATCTGAACAATTCAGATTCTGAATACCGAAAAAGCGTCGGCTAATTTTTGAACCATTGCCGGGCAAAATTGCACAGAGTTTAGTATTTACTAAACAAGCTCTTTGTTGTTTTATTCCATTTTTGCATTTTCATGATATCACAGTTTATTGTATTTATTAAACGAATAATTAAATTATGAACAGTTAAATTAAATTAAGTATCTTCATAGTAGTTTCGAATCCCATGAAGCAGGCAGCATTGGCTGGGAATGCTCTCATAAAGACAGGAACAATACCTCGATACAGACCTTTGACGCCTTCTGACTTTAATAACTGCGGTAGGGCATCTCGAATCCCTCTACTGTATGTTCCTTCAGGGGCTATTATTGCAAATTAAATTTAAAAATAATTAATTGTTATATTTTAAATTAAGAAGATTTTATTTTGAAAACAATAGTGTTACCAGTTTGGATCCGACTTTTAATAACATCTAAAGGTAATACGAGAGTCCAATTCACAACCCCTGTGAGACCTCCAGCCAGTAAAGTCTTTGATATGGTTAAATTCGTTGTGTTATCTCGAGCATTAAAATACCGTTTGATGCAGTCATAAGTCATGAAGTACAGACCAGCTTGAGGAACCCCTAAAAAACATAATAATATAAATGCATAAAGTAACTTTATAATCCAAATATTTGAAATAATATTTACCTCGTACGAAAGTTGCTCCAAATCCCTTGTATAAACTTCGAACTCCACCCTCTTTTATAAGGGTTGTACCGCAATGCAAAGGTCCTTTATACTTTTTTACTGCACCTTCTTGTACTTGTACCTTTTAAAAAGACAGAATATCGTCAAAACAGACCAAAATTAACAAAACTAAAAATATTTAGGTTTACTTGAAGCAAACATTTAATACGTTCCACAGGAGTAATAACTATCGAGGTGACTGAACCAGATATAGCCCCAGCCAAAAATAGTTGAAATGGTGAAAGTAAACTTGACTTGCTTGCTTGACCTACGACCTTTTGTCCTACACCGTACCCAAAAAAGCTGAGAGCAAATAAAGGTGTAACCATTACCACTGGGGCTCCCATTCCTATATTATTTATTATCTTATTTATTTATAATCTAATTTATTTATTTTTTATTTAAATAGCAAACTAACCCTTATAAAAGCCTTTAAATCCTTCAGTCGCAAATGTTCTGCGAAAGGCATCGAAAGCTCCCGTGTAGCTGGGAAGGCCGACGACAGTCTTTATCGTAGTTGTACCCTTTGTCATAGCTTGTAGTCTTACCCTGTCATTATATATTTATTTTGAAATCAAGACTTTAAATAGTTAAATAACTTATTACAATTAAAGTCTTACTTAATGAGATCAAATGGGTGACCTGCAATAACAAGGCACATTCCACCCGCACCTCCTGCAATGAAATTTTTCCATGGGCTTATCGGTGGTGGCACATTAGTATTAGAAGAATTTGATTTGTCCTCAAGGACTGCAAATGCAAAATCCTCATCACTCATTGAATTAGCTTCTTAGTTTTTATTACGACTAAAACAAAATAATTACTAAATGCCGAGTAAGTGTTTTAAGCTTCTCTGTATTTTTGAAGTACATGTTATGAATCAATCGAAAAGATTATATTTATACAAGAATACAGCCCGGCCCGCAAGGGGCCTGGGGATAAGGAGGCTTCTTATTTGATAGTAATTAATTAGATTAACA
>JAQGBQ010000620.1:0-18443 GCA_034698485.1 Vertagopus arboreus | reverse complement strand
AATGTATTTATGTACATCTTATCTACATGCATGACTTTTATTTGTAATTACTTTTCCTTATTTTACTAAAACAAAAGAGGAAATGTTAACCATTAATGATTCATGCTGACACCAAGTAAGCTATTAGCTATCGAGTGCCTTGGCATGGATCCCCTTGCAGCCATTAACTTGTTAAGTCGACGCTGAATAGCTTTGTCATGATATCTCTTTAAATCCATCATGTCCTTCATTTCTTCTTTCTCATCTTCGGATTGATTGAGACGAAGAACTAATGCCCTCATAGACTCTCCCATCGGTTGACTGTATATCCCTTGTTGTATCAAACGCTGTTTAGGGTGTACTCCTCGTTCCACTACAAGAACGATCCTTGCCCACTGACGCTGCCATTCGTTCTTTGTCTCTGCAATCTTTGTGTACGTGTTACCCATCATGGCAATCAACACTATTAATTAACAATAAGGCATTTAGTTTGATGAATCATTTCTTATGACATGTTTCATATTCTACTTACTGTTTATGAGTAGAATTGCCACAATTGCCATGTAGATTACGAACAGGAGCTAAATGCATACAACAAAAAAGCTTATAGTATCTGTATAATAGGATTAATGCAAATTAAATACCTTTGCTACGAACTCATGGTCAGTATGCTTGAAACTCTCATACATATTGTCAAAAGATGATAACGACACCATAAACATAGCCACGACAGATTCCGCAGGTGTTCCCAAAGGGTTATCTGTCGGAGGATCATTTTTCTTGAATGACAGAAATATGACAAAATAAGCTTGAGAAAAGCCCATAACAAATATCAAGTAGATTATGACGAAACGAAGCAAATCTCCTGATAACATTCTGTATATCATCACCACGAAAGGTCCGACTGTCTTGAATCTACAGATTAAATTATTAAACAGTTTTAAGTCTTAAATACAGCAGTACTTTGTAGCTACTGTAAAATGGCTTACCCCCGACAAAAGAATAGAAAGTATGGTGCCGTTGACATCATAATGGATAAAGCCACAAGGTCTTCAACTTCAGGAACGCAAAGGAATCTAAGGACCGCCATGATGATCACCAAATGGCATGATATGAGAAATAGGACTCGAGAAGGGGCTGTGGCCTATTATACAAATATATATGTGATCAAATTTAATTGTATTTTTTTAAAACAGATTTATAGAAAACTAACCAAGTTTTCGAAAAACATAGAAGCCCCAAGAAACTCCATTTCCCTCCAAGCCCCAAGAATATAAGAAACGGCTCCCAAAAGCATAAGTCCCTCACATCCTAGTCTTATCCAGTCGACAAGTTGCGTAGGCTCTTCCATACAATTTGTCCAGCCAAATAAAAACTTTCCTTTCGAGCCTGTCGTGTTTTTCTTGATTGAAGTATTCCCGATTCCAAAGGCAAAATCAGATCCATTCCCCCAATCAACAGCAATACCAGAGAGGAGACTCTCGTTGATACCCATGCCTGAAAAATTTCCATTGTCAAATAGGACCACACCCTCTGAAACATTCCCAAGCAATCCTGAAATGTTCATCATTTGTTGAACAAGACTTGAATTTAAATTCAATTCTATCCCTGTTTGATTTGGAAACAAGAAGGTTGAGTTTCCTCCAAGAAGTGAAGTCGCATTTCCAATTTTCTGAGTCGGCCCTTTCTTATGACTCGGTCGGGAAACAAAGGCCGTTAAAGTTATTAAGAAATAAAGAAAAAACATTACAAATTGTTTGTAAAATCTGAATTTGACAAAAGTGTTCCATTTTGCATGCAAGAGATCAATCACAGGCCCTTCCATTAAGTTAAGATGATCTACTTTCTCTCCAAAGACAATTAAATTCAATGCAGACTCCTTCTGAATTCCTCCACTTGCTGTGTCAATAGTATCCAGTTTGGTCAACGGGTATGCGGCACATGTCACACTTCCGATTTGCCAATAGATTTCCCGTTCTATGTTAAGTATGTGAAAGAACATTTCTCTTCTTGCAAGTTTTGCAGCTAGGGTTAAGGGGGTTAGGTTGAGATAGTTTTTTATATTGATCTCTGCTCCAAGTTCATAGGCCATGTCGAACATTTGCTTTAATAAAAAAAATTCAAGGCCACCATCTTAACTGATAATTATTATTTTTATAGAACACTTACAACTTTGTCATGAATGACTAAAATGTGCAAGACTGTGTTCCCATTTGTATCTTGGGCATTGGGGTCAGCCCCCTTGGCTAATATCAGACGATAGCATTCTTCCTGACCCAAGCAAGCTGCAAATACGTGGGGATACTCACCCCAATAAACGTGACTATTGGTTTAGTTCAAAAAGATACACATTGAAAAACGTCACATTTCAATTATTATTTTTAATAAATTATGATTTAATACCCTTCATAATTAGTATTCAAATCCCGGTCCGCCCATTCGTGCTTTAAATTATCTGTCCGAGATATTTTCTGATCCTCAGGGCCCATGAAAGCTCCTGAACATCTTTGCATTACATCCACTTGGGCAAACAAATTAACAACAACAATTTCAAATATGTATCATTTGAGGTCAAAGGTTAAATTTAATTAACTAACCTCCATTGTCAAGAAGACACTTTACCATTGGACAATCCTTAATTAATAATGATACAATCAATAATCCAAATTACATCTCTAATAATTACAACCTTTTTACTTACCTCATTCACTATTGCCATGTGGAGGACATTCTCTCCATAATATTCATCAGATTCATACACATCGTTAATCAATTTAGGAAAAAAACGGATAAGCCGTTTGGCTAATTCCGAATGAATTGCGGTTGCATTTAGAAGACATAAATGCATCACACTTTCCCCAACCGCACCTCTTTCGTCCATTTTCCAACACACGAGTTTATACATTGATGGATCTGAATAAGAAACAAAATCACAATCTTTTTTTCTTTTTTTTAAAATTCTTTCAGATTAATCTGTTTTTTAACCTTTATCATCTGGGGGTTGATATGTGTCATAATCTGCTTCGTTCTTTAAAAGTTGTTTATGCTTTGGTCGATTTTTATTCCTCTTTAAGACGATTTCGGAAATATGCATAAGCTTCCCTTCTCCGTTGTTATAAACGAAATAAGGGAATCGGGTCTGAATCGCTTCGTCAAGAGCTGCATAATTCTTTGTAGTCGTGGCCTGTTTTGTCAACTCTACCAAAACTCCTCCCCCTGTATTGTTAAATTATTAATGGAATATTTAATTACATTCTTAAGAAGAATTCAAATAGTTTCCAACAGACCTTTGAGGTCCACAAGACCGTATACTTTTTGGGTTGAAGTCCCTGCTTGGGCTTTGACACCGTCTGAGACGTTGGAATTTGCATTACCCATTGCAGATTTTTAATATGAAATTATTTTGTTATTTTATGATACTATTTACTATGTGCATTTTAATTCTATATTTCCAACACAAATTGACAGAATGAAGGTGATGATATGCCAATGAAGGTATGGATTAATTTGAGGCAAAATCTGTCATCTGCAGAGATTTTGCGTGCCCGTACCTCCTCGTACCTGGGACACTTACCGTTCGATCGGATTTTCGACTATACACTTATAGACGAAAGCCAAGCAGATAAAAATGGAATGTTTTCATATGCATTGCTGTTTTATTTTTGAAAAATCGGAAACCCAATTTCCACAACAAAAATAACAATTAATAAATGAATGTTTATAATTCCGAAGGATTCAACATCACCCATTTTAATTTAGAAAATCTTAGCAGGTCCGTCATCGGGCTTCTATTATCGAAGCCGTGCTCATTATAAAGGATTATTGGAAGTACAGCTTTTAATGACATCATGCCATATATTTTTAAATGGGATCAAAAGGGTTATCAGATTCAAGAGGTTAATATTACATGGATTATATAATTCTTAACAACTAAGCGGCAGCCGGTTTCTTTTGATCAAAGTTATGCAAATTATCAATTACTATGAGTTATGACATTAAGACATTTGTAATTCCAATTCTGAGTCACTTTTTCATGGAATAGAAAGAATTGTTTTGTTCAGTTTTAAATTCATGTTGAAATCTGCTGAATAAATAAAAACGCATGTAGTACTAATTTACAAACTTCTCTGATTGTAGGATCGTCGATTATATGTACAATAGCCATACATATCATCACCATAGATTAAATGTTATCTGTCATTTATTTATATAAATATTTCAATTCAAAGGATGAGTTAGGTAGTCCAGAAATGACCTCTCTTAATGATTTTGATTAGACCACCGTCTAGCAAATCTGCATAACTGGTTTCCTTTTGTATGTAAATGTATGGAGTTATAATCCCCATGAAATAAGCTTTTAGTAAGTAATTGTCCAAGCAGTCCAAGCCAATCAAATCCAGTTCTTAAATAATACAAAAAATACAAAAACCCTTTAACAGTGAATCATCATTATCTATTATAATATCGTAGACATACATACAATAAGATAATTAACTAAACGTGGTTTATCTATTGAAAGACTATTTTGAATAGTCAGCATAATTCTGTGAATACTGGAATAAATAATATATCGTGCAGTTCATCATTATAAGGACAAAAACATTTTTATTTTTTACAGAGAGGAAATGCTAATAATAAACAATTGTAAGTTGGCAGGACATAAATAGGAGGAGTTGGAAACTTCGTGTGTTCAAAGTTCATCTCTATCTGAATCTGAATCTCTACTGATAATAATAATAATGACAATTCTTATTGTTCTGTTAAGCTTTTGTTCAACATTTTTTTGAATATTGATTATATGTGAATGCACCGCATAGTTGGTTAACCTATATCAATAATATCACCAAGAGATTCTGATAACAGAGCTAAAAAACCAGCTGTAACTCTTTTTTTCTTTATGATGAAATCTAACCCTTCTGTTGTGCCCGGTTCGTAATAAGACTTCGGAGCCAGCTGAAAAGCTGCAAATTATTCGGCATAAAAATGAATCGGATAATGCACGTGGATGTTTTATCGATATTATTTGGACTGGGGACTTGGCTTTGTGTTAATGGTAAGAGATTTAAGGAACAAATTATAATATTACAATACGCTCAGCATGTCAGATATCGATTTATTGATTCGTTTTGTTTTTCAAATAAATCAATCTGGAATAAGAAAATTTGAGCTTTCAAAATTAAAATTGAATGATTAATGTTTATATTTTGAATTATAGGACTCTGGGTAGAATTGCCATTGTTAGTACAACATTTACCGGAAGCATGGAGCCTGCCTTCTTATCTGTCGGTGGTTGTACAACTAGCAAATATAGGCCCTTTGGCTTATACTTTGTTGAATTCATTTTTCCCGAAACAAGTGACAGAGAAACGGAGTATCTATTTCGTTATGATCATCGGTTTGATTTCTACAATCCTACTTGCTAACTTTTGGAAAAGGACAACTTTTGTTGGTGGAGTGGAACATTCCACAGCTTTACTGAGTACGTTGGTCATAACTTTGAAATTTATTTTTAAAAAAATTGATACTTCTTAGGCGTTTTTTGACTAGTTTCAAGAAATCGGAAAAGCATGAGAATTGATTTTATCAAAATATATTTCCCCAAATCCGTCGATACCTCTTATAATTTTTATATTTTTTTTATACAGTTCTGGTCTTCTTCCTGGCTTCTGTGGATTGTTCGAGTCGAGTACTGTACCTACCCTTTATGGCAAAATTGCAAGAAATGTACTTAACATCGTTCTTCATCGGTGAAGGGTTTAGTGGATTTGTTCCAAGTATAATAGCCCTAGCACAAGGTGTAGGTGGTAACCCCGAATGTCATAATAAAACGGATGGGTCTGGAACGGAAGCTTTTACACCCGATCCCCGGTTTCCAGTAGATGTTTTCTTCTATTGCCTCTTCGTATTTACACTTCTAAGTGCACTGGCTTATTATCTACTTAATAAAGACTTGGTTATAAAAGATGCAAAATCCTTGGGAAATGAATCCGGGTTAAATTCCTCTTCAAATTCTAAATCCACTTCATCTCGAGAAGGAAGTTTGTTTGCGGAAACCTCAGTGTTTGAATTACCAAGTGCGGTATCGAATACTATAAACGATTGTCAGGATGATTCAGGAAACAATAATTTGGAAAGACTCCGTGCGAATTCTGATTTGAGTCATGAGGGCTCACCACTTCTTGGGATGAGCAATTCTGTATTCTTTTATCTCGTTGGATTGCAGATATTCGTTTGTTTCCTTTCTAATGGAGTCTTTCCATCGATACAGTCTTATTCATGCCTTCCTTATGGAAATGTGACCTATCATTTGGCAGTGACTTTGTCGAATATGGCTAATCCTGCTGTTTGTTTCCTCGCATTTTTTATTCCACCTCCGTCAAAAAGATCTATTTCAACTATCGCTGTGCTGTCTGTTGGGGTGTCGGCTTATGTTATGGTCACAGCGGTTAGCAGCCCTGAACCCCCTTTGGTTGGGCAACGCTCTGGAGAAGTCTTGTTGGTACGAATGCAATACAATGATGAAATTTATTTAAAGTTTATTTTCAGCTGAATTTAATATTTATTTTCATTCTCTAGATTATATCATGGATTTTACTCGTGGGACTATTTACATATGTGAAGGTCTCAATCGCAACAATGTTAAGAGTTCGTGGCAAAAGTGGATTATTCTGGTGTGGAGCTGTCACACAATTTGGCTCAGCGATTGGAGCCATTGTCACTTTCTTCGTTGTCAATTACACTTCAGTCTTTGAAGCTTATTATCCGTGTACGTGATTTGTAGCAACAAGATAAACTTGTATATGTACTTATGGCATATATCAGTAGAGATCAATCTAATTAATTCTATCTGTGATAATACATTTATATTATATTGTCTGATGAACTATATGTGCTTAAAATAATTCCGACCTTTATACTGATAAGCGTGATAGATATTTTCTTAAACTGGTACTATGTAGAATGTAAAAAAAATGTGTAATGTATGAAAAGATTAGATAAACTACGTCAGGATTTAATCGGAGGTCAGGGTCAATTGCCAAATATTTTGTATAGTAAATTGTAAAGATTTAATACTTAATTAGTTATCACTTATTAGGATGTTGTAATGTGCAGTTTATAAATGTTATTTTTGAAATACAAATTACAAAAAATTGCGATTATGATGAACATCAAATTTTCTTTCCATTTTCATCCCAGGTTCATGAGGAAATGAGCTTTATTTTTGAAGAAAGAAAAATAATTGTAATAATTTTAAACCCCGTTCCACTCGTTAGGAGATTTAAGTGAACTTACTCATTTGCAGATGGACTGATTAGTAGAAATAATAATCGTAGGTATAAGTTTCAAACTCGAATCCCCAAGGAACTCCCCAGAAGGTTTTGCTCTCAGGTTTAGGGCCATTTTCTCCATGGATGCCTTGATGAGGAACCGAATCCGAATCCGTCGGGACAGGGACAAGACTTTTGGCTTCAGTAAAGTTGACAATTAAAATTGTCATCAATAAGGATGCAACGATGAGACGTACGAAACCCATTTCGAAATTCGCCAAAGTTACTGGATAAAATGAATAATCTTTCTGTATATCTGAAATTTGATTGGAAGTGATTGGATTTTTTTGTAAAAATACTCGGATTTTATACAACTTCTCATCAAAAGACCATATTTACACACGCATAGACTTATCTGTAATGAGTATTTACTGAATGTATAATTATTAGATTTAATAAAGTTCTTTCAAGCTTTCTGAATGAATTGGAATTTGTTCGGAATTTAGATACAATTTTGCTTTCATGGACCATTTGTTGTTTGTGGAATTTGTTTCCAAGTCTCAATTGTCATCGATTTGTAAATGGAATTTGTAATCATTATATTCAAGTTAGTTGACCTTACGTTAACACATATAGCTAAAATAAAATAAACTTTTAAAAAAAATATATTTAGTTGTTGATCAGAATTTAGATTCAATATGATTTCAAACTGATAATCAAAATGAATTTTAATATCAGATCATGTTCATACATAAAGTATTACAAAGAGCTGATTTGTATATCTTTATAATCTTTTAAGCATGTAAAAGCATCTGATAAGCATTTATATTATTATTATATCTTCTGTAGATGAATTACATATCTGCTTGAATCTGGATACCTGAAACTTGAAACCAATCGTCAAGTATCTAATGTCCCATGTCCTTGACTTGTCAGACAATGCCAATCCAGAAAAAAACCAAATATTATTATTACAAGTACACAGATGCTTTAAATTGTCAAAAATTCACAGCTGCTTTCCAGATTAATCTTCTTTGAAATTAATAAATAGAATAAATTATAGGACAAATTATCCAGAAATATTTGCCAATTTTAGTCAGATAGTTTATCTCATCAGATCTGCGTCAATTTTCATTCTGCATAAAATAAATTTTTAACAATGGGTCGATTAGATGGAAAAAGTGTTGTTATAACCGGTGCAGGACAAGGTTTGTTTTTGTTATCTTTATAAATAAATATAATAGTAAAGTTATTGTTAATTATGTGAAAACATTTTATAGGAATCGGTAGGGCATCCGCACTTCTTTTTGCAAAGGAAGGGGCTAAAGTCATAGCTACAGATATAGATTTATCCAAACTCTCAGATTTGTCCAAGACCCCTGGAATTAGCCGTGTGGAAAAAGTTGACGTTCTTAGTAAAGAAAATATTCAAAACTTAGCCAAGACGATTGGAAGGGTTGATGTCGTTTTTAACTGTGCTGGGTATATTATTAATTAGTACATGTGATAAAAATAATAATGTTTAATTTATTTAATTACAATTTTAATACGAAATTTAGGGTCGTTCCTGGAGGAACAGTCGTCGAAACTTCAGACAGTACTTGGGACTTGGCGATGAACTTGAATGGTACATTTTTTATTTCGTTTTCATAAGCCCTTTTTAAGTAAGCTTTTCTGGTCTAATGGTCTTTTGAAATTCTAAATTAAAGTTCGAAGTTCCTTCTGGATGTGTCAAGCTTTCATTCCATTGAGTTTGGCTGAAAATAAGCCCTTGGCCATTGTGAATATGTCAAGTGCTGCAAGTTCTATCAAAGGGGTTCCGAATCGATTTGCCTACTCGGTTTCAAAAGGAGCTTTGAACGCATTGACCAAATCCGTTGCTGCGGTATGATTAAATATAGATTTTTAAAAATCAATTTTATGATCCTAAGTATATATTTAAATGAAAATGTTTATGATATTCTAGGATTATGTCGGACAAGGAATAAGAGCTAATAGCATTTGCCCAGGCACAGTAGATACGGTACATATAATTTTAAAATAATTTAAATGTATTGGGATATTAGATTTTAATATAAATATTAATTTGGTTAATCTTAGCCAAGTTTCCGAGGACGGGTCAACGAAAGTGCTGACCCCGAAAAAGCACTTGTTGATTTTATCGGCAGACAAAAAATGGGCCGACTTGGAACGGCAGAGGAAATTGCTGCATTAGCTCTATATTTAGCGTGCGATGAGGTAATTGACATACATAGTATAATAATATGTTATATTTAATATAATTAAAGTCTTAACTATTTGTTTTTAACTAGTCGGTGTATGTAACTGGACAAGAATTTATTATTGATGGAGGCTGGTGTCTATAAATTTCCCCTAGTCGAACGATATCTGTATCTATGAAATGGAGATTACGGAAATTGGGGTTGAGAATTTGGAAAATAAAATCGGGATTTATTGATATCGAATGCCACGATTTATTTTCATAACTTAATTTCATATTAATAAATAGGGAATAAAAGATTCGATAAATAAATAAATAAATAAAAGTACGAAATAAACCCATCCTAGTAGATTATTTCTTAGAATTTTGAACGGGCTATTACTTTTTTGACGGATTTTAATACGACTTTTTTCTTTCCTTTGACCGCTTTTCTCGTCTTATTTAAAGAGGTCGACTGCCGTTTGAACAAGTTTGGACAATCCTCTTGGTCCGTGTCGACTAAAACTCTAGTACTCAAGCCTTGAGATTTTATTGCACCGTAGGCTAACCCTTGAACATAGGTGGTTGGAATTCTTTTCCGTGTCAAAATCATTATATTTTCTAAAAGAAACAATGTACATAGATAATAATTAGAATTTGATTAAAAAATAATAATTTATGTTTAAATATTTAAAAATCTCTTACGAAAATTCACAACTCCTTGGCTTTCACATTGCCAAACAACAGAAAAGTTTCCGTAATCAGTATCAAGAACCCAATATGATTCTGGAGACACATAGCTACCGTTCCTGGCTAATAGAAATAAAAAAAGTTAATCTCTTCTGAAAAATGTCGATTATGAGTTATCACATACTTGTGGATTGTATTGTTGTTATCATTCTTCCATAAGTAGTAGTCGTGGGGTTTGTACGGTTTTTGTTCGTTTCTGCAAACACGGCTTTACCAACTTTGGAAATCGTTTTTCCGGTCCTTTTTAAAAAAAAATTAAATGAATAAATATTCGAAACAAAAGAGTTTATTGTTTTTGTAAATAGCTATTAAAAAACATGTTACCTTTTATGTAAAGATTTTTTGATGAAACTCATCTCGTCAATGCCTTGAGCTTTTTCAGGTTTATATCTCAACGTGACACAACTGGCAGATGCATCAGCGATGGAAAAATATTTCTCTTGTTCATACCACACCCCCGAATACTATTAAATGTAATCAACTTTTTAGAGTTCAGTTAGTCTTGAATTATTATTTATATTTAATTTGCATACCTTTGTGATATTGAAGTCCTTTACAACTGAACGATTTGGACATTTTCCAAAAAATGGGTAGGACGCAAATGTAGAAACTAAACTGTATGCCCAAAGTACAATAAACAGAGTAGATTTCATTTTTACACTTTTTTGATAGAAACACTGTTAATAAGTCGTTCAGACAAAGTTTTTGATAAACTGATCTCGAAAGTAGAAATACTTTTAGTTTTATGTTGGGTTTGCAATGAACTGAATAAATGTCCCGTATGTCGACCTACTTTGTTCATTTTAAGATTCTAACGGTCCCTAATTCCAGGTGAAAGATTCATGATTGTGTAACCTTTTTCTATTCTTGGTGCCTACAATGAAATCTATAATACTTTTGGTACATTGTTTTTTGATACTTGTATAGTTTATTTCTCTATACATTGTATAATAATACAAAACACAAGTCAGCACCCAAGACTCCAAAATCTTTATAAATCATTTATAAACCGGGAATTGTCAGTCTTTTGTCACATAAATATAAAACAATACAATTGATTTAGAATTACAATATCTAATCGGGTTGTGGAGTACGGTGGTACCGAGGACTGATGGCTCGCTGTCGTCGCTGAATATCGACAATCTCTTGTACGTTTGGCACTCCTCCTGTAGAACTTCCAGGAATTTCCTCTTGGGAAATACATGACTGGAAAATTTCTTCAGATTGTCCATCTTCTAAGTTTAAATCTTCTTCATCCGTTTCTAAAACTATATCTTGTGACTCTTCCTGGGTTTCTGGAATCACATTTAGACTGGACGCTGAATCTATAACTTCCTGGATTGAATACAAATGGTCGTCAGTCTCAGATTCCATAATTATATCCTCACGAAATTCAGCTTCAAGATCTCTTTGATCTTGACTAGAGATTATATTTTCATTAGAAGACATCGAATCGATTTCAGGTGATGACGCACCAGCAGCTAGTCTGTCTTCTCTATTCTTGCGAAAAGTCATCAGGTTCCTTACTCTGATTTTGTCGTCATCTATTATAATGTTTGATTAGATATATGAATATGATATATATGAAACACTAAACAAATTGATAAATAAAATATAAATTACCGTTCAGCGTGGTTGTTTTTGCAACAGAATTGAAAGCAATGTTATTAGAAGCAGAATTATTGTCCTCATTATAGAAAAGTGTGTAATTATGATGAGGAGAGGTACTAAGCACCATAGAATGCTTTTGTAGCGAAGGGTCAAACTCCACTTGAACCTACACGCAATACAAAAACAATGCAACTGATCATGTCTCTCAATATATGTAATATTTAGTTAAAAACTTACAGTCATCCGGTGTATACGAATTATTTGTCCTACTTCTATGTTAGGTCCTTCCTGTGGCTGCATTTTAGAAGTACATATCCTCAGTAAAACATTATCCATGGTCTCATCAGATATTTTTACTACATAACTCCGGTGCTGCCGAAACTATAATAATGATTTAGGTGATCAGTAACCAATAATTCGTTTTGCTTGTATTATTTGTAGCAATTAAAATAAAAAATTGCAGTACCCGAGTAGGCACGATTTCATCAACGATTCCATAAGCAAATTTCTGTTCTAGCAAAACCATCAAAGGATTTATTCCCTTCCGACCTTGACGCCGAATATCATTCTGCAGTTCGTCATTAAGATCTTTCAGGGACTGGTATTGATACGCTTCATCTGGTCGCACTTTTCTTAATTTTGGTCTTTGGTTGCCAGGAACGAAACGACCTCTTGCAATCCAATCTTCATAACCCATTTCATCAACGTCCATGTTTATATTTGGAGGTAATGGAACATCCTCTGGATCTTGAGGAACGCCGCGTGTGTCTCTTATGAAAGATACAGCATCTAAGAAAATAAGGTAAACTATAATTGTTATATGGGAATGATGATCAACAATAATTGCAGATTAAGAATTTTACGCACCAGCCGGGATATTAATGATATTATCCTCAATGTTGTTTTGGATTCCATCGTTGTTGTTGTTTGACATTCCTCTTGCTCTCCCAGATTTATTAGAACCAATGTCCCTCTCATCTGTAATTTCACGTTGCTCTGAAATATATATTTCTCAATTATTATCGAAACTAAGATTACAGCTTTTAGAAAAGAAGATACAGAACAGAAATTTTGAAATACCATCGTTACGATTTTCGGCATTACAAGATACAGATGGTGAATTTGCATACGTCAGCACAACAGAAGAGTGCATTTCGTCGTCCATTGGAAGAAAGTATGAGACTGTTTCACCACTTGAGTATATGCAGCTTGACTCATTGTCCAAGCGAACCGGTTCGCTTCTCCCCTGTAAATTCAAAAATTTGATTAAAAATAGTTTAAATATGTTAAATAGTTTTAAACTTGAGACACTTACGTTCTTGCAATGAATGAAAATGTATACATTTCTCCGCAAGTTATCCGAATTAACGCTAAGTTTCTGATTCACCGAATCAATCGTACAGCCATACAAAAGTAGCGTGTATCCAACCCTTGCGGTGAAATGAATACATGGTTTTATTAACCCCTTCAAGCTTAATTTCCACCCAACATTTCGATCTTGCCATGCTGCCGGTGCTAGCAGTAAGTAGATTTCGCCGTCCAGTTCTTTACTGGACCCTACAACTCGACCCTAGAGAAAATTAATAGAGTTCACATTCATTAATAATTGATTCAATGTTATTGATAAATATTATAATAATTGATTCAATGTATAAAAATCTTAAAGTACCGCAAAAAACTCCAACGAATTAATGTTATCAGGAGCACTCCAGGACCCATTCACATATTTTAGAAATAGTTCAGTCATTTTCTTTCGGTCAACGGAAGAAGATGAATTGAAAATATCTTCTAGCTCTGTACCCAAATCCATGCTAAAGACTGATATCAACAGCCAAGTAGTATCTGGACTGCTTGACTCCGCCATAACTCTTTCCTGTGGATCTCCTACCAATCTGTTAAAAAAAAAATTAAAAATCATCCATTTAATTTACCATTAATTTGCATTTACTGATGTTTTATAGTAATTTAACAAACGGTTGAATCTCTGGGGCAGTTGCATAGCTACATTCGCTGCTGCTACTTGAACTTCTTTGACGCTGGGAGGGAGACGACAGGACTCTCAAATTCATTTGTGGGTTGGTTCTAATCGATACGTTTCTACGTCGGAGACTACGTTTTGGAGGTGTCTTTAATCTTGGGTTCTCTGAACTTGCCCTATTGGTTTGGCTTAAGGAATGTGAAGAAGTAAAAGGTGATGCCGTCATTCCTCTTCTTCGTTTTCGACTGGGAGGCGTAGGAGTGGAGCTTAAAGATGAGTCAGAACTGCTTGACCTTCTGGACAACCTCGAAGGCTTTGGACTTGGAGTCATTGATGGGGTCTCAGAAACTCTTTCTAGCCGTTGATGAGACCGATTAGTAGTCATAGTACTTGAATTAGAACCTGGTGTGCTAGAAACCGGCCCTCTTTTTGATCGCCTTGGTGGACTTCGCGAAGTGGATGGAATATTTCGACTACGCAAAGCCTTTGATGTCGAAGAACCTGCTTCTGGTAGTTTATCATCGAGAACTACCACACAAGAGTTTAAACCAGGTGACTTTTTTAGTGAAGTTTGGCGAGGTGGGGGTTGAGCAGCCGTTTGTTTTTTCCCAAATACCATTTTCGAAAATAAATTTCCCTGTAGTGAGTTTAAAAAAATAAATGATCATTTTATTTTAATATTACATCACAGTACCAGCTATTCGATTAATTTCTAAAATCAAATAAACTAAAGCAATCTTGAGGCTATGAATTTTTTGTTGATAAAATATAGATTAATAACGCAAGAAAAGCGTAAGCGAGTAAATATGAAGATTAAAGATCTAACGAACTGTCTTGTAGATTAAAGATGCTGTTAGCTATACATAGCTTTAAAATAAACTGTTTTATTAAAATCTGTTATCGACAACTCAGGCTAATCAATGTTAGTTAATCTTTTGATCAGAGTAAATAAAACATATTTGTGTGAACAAACCTTTTAATTAAAGAGAACAAGTATCTAACATTAATTAAATGTAATTATATCAAAATAAAAAAATCATTAGATAGATATTATACGCACCATTTCAACAAACTTTTCGTTTAAGCTTTCTGGAACTGAAATTACCAGCAGAAGGAATTTAACAACAGCGGGTGTGCATGTAAATTGCAGAGATCTTAAATAAGCTCCAAATGCTTAACTCTTATCTGGCAACTGGCAATATCTGGTGCAAATAAACTAGTTAATAAGATAAAGCTGAAATATTGAACAAGTACAAAGAAGTAAAAACTTGTAATTTAATTCATAATTAGACTAATTGAAGTTTTAGTAACAATCATAAAAATACAAAAGCATGAATAAAAGCCTACATGGATTTTGTTAATTATTAAAAGGATGGGCTTCAAAATAAGTGAAAATATTCTAAAATGCAGAAAATCATTGAATTACAAATTGCAAAAAATAAAACTTCGCCAAATTTACAAATTAAAGCTCAAAATGTATTAAAATTCAAAAATTAAAGTGAGATTAAAACATGTGTGGAAATTTTTATTAATTATTAATATTTACGTTCTTGATTTGATCAAAAACTAAAGAAATGTGCAATATTTATAAATTTAAAAAAAAACTCTGGCTCTACGATTCCAAATTTAATATTTAATGCATGCACTCAGCATTTTACTAAACTGCAGTTAATAATTTGTCACTTACTCCAGATTCAGATGTACTCAACTAAATAATTAACGTCAAATGAAGAAGGATTTGGATTTCGAAACATTTAATTATCAATTTTTATCTGAAAAGTGGAAAATCCAAAAAATAAAATCACTTTGCGTTGTTTTGATCTGATTTAAAAAGTGATTTGGTGGCTAAGATTTTCAATGTCTCGTCCTTCCTTACCCCCAAATACCCCAACAAAACTTTGCATTTTTTGAAAGTTTTTAAACTCTTCAAAAAATATAAAATTTATAACAACAAATGTATATAATTTATTAATTAAAGGTTTGGTTTAATTTGGTTATAATTGCGATCAATAAGTAATTACTCATGATACATACATGGTGAGATAAATATTGCCTTCTTTAATTCAAGGTGGGTGACGACAAATCCAATTTAATTTCTAATTGAATTGTTGTGAATTAATTGCATTTGAATTAATTGAATTTAATCTTTAAAAACATTAGGTTTAAATACAGTTGTAGATATTAGTCTGGTAATAGGACAGTGAAATTAATAGGATTGAACATCTTTAATCTTTGATTTGAACTTTAAACTAGATTAAACTTGTTATTGTTTACAATTTTTTACAAGCTGAGAAATGCAAAGCGTAATAAATTCAATGAAGGGAACAGCCCTAGGGGTTGCAGAGTACTTGACTCCGGTGCTAAAGGAATCAAAGTTCCAAGAGACAGGGGTTTTGACCCCTGAGGAATATGTGGCCGCGGGGGATCATCTTGTCCACCACTGTCCGACATGGCAATGGGCATCTGGGGATGAGTCAAAGGCTAAACCATATCTTCCAAAGGAGAAGCAGTTCCTTATCACCAAAAATGTTCCCTGTTATAAGCGATGTGAACAGGTGGGGTCATATTTATTAAAATTTGTAACTCTTGATTGTTATTTGTTATAATTTAATTCCTTTGGATTATTTTTGTTTTATTAGATGGAGTACAATATGGAACAAGAAAAAGTGATTGACCAAGGGGATGACGATGGTGAGTCCTTTGGTAAAAAAAACTTTCGAATATTAACTCCCTAACGAAATTATTTATATGTTTTTAGGTGGCTGGGTCGACACTCATCACTACGAGCCTTCATCGGAACAAAAGGTCCGTGAAATGAATATTGAAAGCTGCAGCAATAAAGTGCCATCAGGAGGAGGAGGAGAGTCAAAAAATGATAATAAAGACGAACAAAATAATGAATCTTCGACTGATGGAAAAAAAGAAGCTGAAGAAGACGATGACGAAGAAGTTGCGCTGGACATGGAAGAATTCGAAGCTGCAGGGTTATTAGACGAAGAAGATGGACAAACGAGAGTAGTAAAGCCAAGTAGTAGTGGTGATAGTGGGAGTGGTGCTACCGCTTCGGGAGGAGACACGGGTGAAATCATCCAAACTAGAACTTATGATTTGCATATTACGTATGATAAATATTACCAGACTCCTCGACTTTGGATTTTTGGATATGACGAGGTAATTTGATTTGTTTTAAACTCGAAATGATAAGCTAGTTTCTAATTTTATTTTGTTGGGTTCTATATAGAACCGGAAAGTCCTGTCTGTGGATGAAATGTACAAGGATGTAAGTCAGGATCATGCAAAGAAGACTGTGACAATGGAGAATCATCCAAGTTTAGCTGGTGTCATTGCAGCTTCAGTTCATCCATGTCGTCATGCAGAAGTCATGAAAAAGATTATCCAAACGGTGACGGAAGGGGGGAAGGAATTGGGTGTTCATATGTACCTCATCATATTCCTAAAGTTTGTTCAAGCAGTGATTCCAACAATCGAATACGATTATACTCAGAACTTTGCATTCTGATTATTTAAATATCCCTAATAGATAATTATTGTGAGTTCTGAGATTCTATCAATTGAGATGATAATGCCAATATAGATCAGAGTTAAATTTATTAATTTTTTCAAGAGCTACGGGATTTTGATCACCATGCAGTGCTATATGTAATCGTAATAAGAGGAACCTTATCAAGTTATCAGCTCAGTTTCAATAACTAGGATAAGCTCTGTTGAGGTGAATGTTTTTCATTATTGTGCATAGGAGCTTAGAAATGATTGAGGATTTTGACATTCAAGAGATACTTTATTTCTCGTTTCTTTTAACAGTCAAATTAAGATAAGTTTTATTTAAAAGTATGTTTGAGCGAAAAACCAGATTAATAATAAAATTCATGTTGATACCACTTCCAGGATGGACAGTTTCTAAGAATAAATCTTCGAGTTTCATCCATTACTAAAATAAAGACCATAAAGGGGACGCCAGGTATCCACCACATGAATCTAAAAAAAAATATTTCGAATTATATTATAATAAAAATCTGAAATATAATATTAATAATTATCAATTTAAAAACACTAACTTGATCGGCATGTATGAGATGGCAACATTAAGACCAGGTGTATATGTTAGAACGCAGGCAATAATTGTTTCACAAATGATGGCCGCAAATACAATCCAGTTACTGAAAAATATATTTTTTAAATAGATGAAAATCATATCGAATAATATTGATTATCTACTAACTCATAAATAAATTAAGACTTACTCTGATAGTTTGGACCATAATGGAGCTCGTCGAACTTTAGAAATTAATACGTTTCCCCATTGGCATACAACCACGGCACAAAAATAGCCTGTCCAGCATGTCCTTTCCAATCCTTTTCTTTGTTTATAAGTCTGTTTAGAAATAAAATAGTAGTTACGATTTTTAGAATATGAAGCAGTTTTGTTGCATAGTCCCAACAGATTACAGATTACATACCCATTCTTGTCCATAGGAATCCATTAGATCATTTACTGCTGAGGAATCCCATCGGGCTTGTATCCCAAGAAGATCATATAATCGGAATCCATTCTCTCCCATAATCACAGCGTAGGTAAACATTCCAGCGAAGAACTCGATCACACCGAGTTGTCCGTAAGAATAAGATATCAATCTAA
>JAQGBQ010000619.1:0-18448 GCA_034698485.1 Vertagopus arboreus | reverse complement strand
ACTACATCTTTTGCTCAAACCTGAACATGAAGCCCATTGGATTGCTTGGTCCTGTGGATCCGGAGTTTATCAAAAAGTATAAAATCCTGGGGGCACCTCATCCTGTTATTCCAAGCGATCACTTACCTTTGATTGTTGAAATAGAGATGGTCTAACAATAAGATAAATTTATAATGTCAGATTAAATGTAGTTCAAGTACTTAATATATTAATAGCTTTACTTTTATACTGAGCGAAAATAAATGTCGTTTTAATATTATTTTGAAACTTTCTATATTATGATATTAGATTACTTACTGTCATAAAAATGGCCTGCTTTGTGCGTTCTAAAACATCCTTTGATCTTTGTTTGTTTGTATTAATTAAAGTGCAATATGAGCAAACTATATAATAATCCTAATACAAGTTGAAAATCTTCGTTTCTTCCAAAACTACTTGCCCTTGCATCTCTGTCTTTAAAATTTATTTAATCTACTTTCGTTGATGTTCGAATTATGCAAACTAGTGTATTATGTCAAGATTCGAATTGAAACTGAACATTCTTTGCGGCTGCCAAACTGTGAATTTTATTACACGAATTACAAATTCCGTTTAGTAATATTTCAAGACAATCAAACTATCTCATTCCGGATCGTTCCAATGTTTTCGATTTCACATTCAACGACATCCCCTTTCTGTAATAAAATATTTAAAAATAAGCATCAAGTTTCAACATCCTATAATGTAATAGCAATTGAATCCCGATTTCAGAATCAACTCTGACCTTTAGAAAGCGAGGAGGCTTTTGGAAAACTCCAACCCCTGGTCCCGTACCGGTCAGGATAATGTCACCCGGAAGCAAAGTGCAGAATCTGTTGGATTTCAGAAATATTCAATATTAAATGAATAGATGAAATTGTGATAAGCTAGATGATAATCTTACTGCGATAGAAATGCCACAAGTTTATCAACACGATGGATTATTTTGTTAGTATTACTGTTCTGTTGAATCTCCCCATTGACTCGGCATCTAAACAGGTCAAAAGTAAAATGATTAAGTATCCCATTAAATTTAATTAATTAATGCATCTCTCTAATAAAATATACTTTATCGCCAAGTTGTGCGGATCCGGAAGCTCAGCCTTGGTGACAATGTGAGGACCGATTGGGCAAAAGTCATCGCTAATAAATGAATTTAAAACATGAAAATTTAATTAACAATCTATAGAATATTTGTTGGTACTCTACATTGTCTTTCCGATAAGCCATTGGCCTCCGTTCTTCTTTAGTTGCCAGTCCCTTGCACTAACATCATGTGCAACAGTATATCCAAAAACATGTTCCATTGCTTTCGCCACCGGAATGTCCTTTCCTTTTCGACCAATTATGAATGCCAATTCAACTTCAAAATCCAGCTCCTAGTAATTAACATTAAAATTAGATTTTGCTGCCTCAATCTGATATTTCAGAAATAAAATATGCCTGTGAACTAACCTGTGTCACCTTGGGATACCGGATAGGCTCAAAAGGTCCAATAAGAGTGCTTGCGAACTTGCTGAAGAAGATGGGTTCAGCCGGGACGGGAACATTCTGTTCTTCACAATGATCCACGTAGTTCATTCCAACGCAGACTACTTTGTCAGGGTTGGTAATCGGTGCCAAGAGTTTGACACTATCAATTGGAATCCGCTCTCGAAATTGGTCCATTTTCATTCTATCAATAAAAACCATACAAATCTTTAAAATATTCAGCTCTCAGTTGAATATAATAATATAAAGCATTGCAACTTCTTACGTTTCAACTTCATCCAGGAAACTCATGTGATTGTTGAGTAATTCCAAAAGGGTATTTGGCAAGCCCTTCTTGATCGACTGCATATTGATAATCTCTTGTCCAACTCGAACCCCCAGTTGCCTAACAGCGTTGGTGTCGTTACGCAGAACATATTGTACCAATCTCATCTTGACCTCCTAATATTCACCAGCTACGGATTTGAACCGATCAGAAAGTAAGTTTATTTGAAACAGGATAAATGTGTAATATCGTTTTTTTTTAGAGAGCAGGAGAAAGTTGAAACTGCAATGCTCAGCCCTACACGGTAGCTGATGTTAAACTGAATCCTGAAGATAATGCACAGACAATAGGATAAGCAGCAGCGATTATGCAAGTCTTTCTGGTGGATAAAATTACACAACTTTCTGGACATCAAGTAGTAATCACTCAACTCAAGCTAGCAAGTAGTAGACAAACAAAGATAATCTAATAATCTTGTAAGAGCCAGACATTTCCAAGACGAGATATATGCTGAAGTTATTTAGTGTTCATCAATGAAGGTGCTAAGGGATATATATGAAGTTATAAAGACAGCTTAATCTTCAAATTAATCAAAACATACTATAGAAATTGAGTAAGACTACGGATTTACTTTTTAATCTTTTTTCATTTTATACTACATATGTTCAACCGTGAGGGATTTCGATGCACAGAGCAGAAATGAACAAGAATTAATTACAATACAATTTCTTAACTTCTCTATATGTAACAGCAAATAACTTAAATATAGAAGCCATGATGATGGTATTATGGTTTACTTGGCCGCAGCAACCTTCTTCTTTGGTTTCAAAGAAAACAAGATGACTAGCCCGGCGACAGTTGCGTAAGTGGCTTTTGCAACCTTAGATTTAAACAAAACAAAGTCATCATCACATTATTATGGAGTTAATTATTAAATGTTGTTGGTAATAAATCTCATGAAAATAACGTACATTTGCTCTGCCTCGAACAGTAACCGAATTAAAAATCTTGTTAAGCCCTGTCAATTGGGCTTCAAGGGCTTCTTCTCCACCGCCAGCCATTTCCTACATTACCAAAAATATAAATCAGATATTTATGACAATCACCTATGCTCAATAATAATGCTTATCAATGGATTGACAAAACTATTTCAGAGTATTTTCAATTAACCTTTCATCCCTTCCAGACAAGACAATACAAAATCCATGCGTCCTTAATTATTTATAGAAACCGTGCCCCGTTTAATTAAGAATTTATGATAATAAATGAGATGTCTAAAAGTGCTACTACTACTACAAGTGCTTATTTCTATCTTTATGAGATTTTGTAAAATTGTAAATCATGCAGATTGCAGAGTACAGGTGAGAAAAGGGCAAAGGTCAAAGGCAGCAGAGGAAAAAGAAGCCATCACAATCAACTTGCACATTCAAGAAGAAATTAACAAGCTTATAATATATATACACATTCAAAGCATAATTTAAGATCAAAAGTTACAGTATATTTTTGAATTTGTGGGTAAAATATATAACTTCGACTTCGATTATTAAGGGCAAAAAGGGTGACATTTTACGCATTACTAACCACCATACAATTAGAAATGTAAAGACGATTGTATTTTAACATTTAAATTTTAAAATCTGTCGAATCGGATTGGAAAAAGATTTAAATATAATTTTGATCATCACCAATCGCCGGTCAAGAAATGATTTACTAAACTTAATGTAAAATGTAAAGCCCCACAGAACTAGATGCAAACCCTGGCCACACCCCCGTAGAATAAATAACTTCGTACCTTCAAAAGGTAACTTACCTTCAATTAAAAGATGAAAGAGTTTTGAAAAGTTTCTGATGGAAATTATGTTCAAAAGATGAAGAGAGAGAGCCTTGTTGAAATGAAATGGGTTGAATATGGAAATGGTGAGAAGTTAAAGCTCTCCTAAGTCACGTTGTCTCCACCAGCGCCGAGTTCAAAATCCAGAAAAGAACTTTGCCTCGCTTTTCATTTCGAGGAGACTGGGGACGGTAAGAAGAAACCTTGAAGTTTCTGACATCTGAAGTCTGCCAACAAAAAGGTTTCAAAATTAGTTTTTAATTGAGATTAAAGTTAATTAGAGTCTAGCGCTTTCACTTTTCATTCATTTTTAGTTATATTTCATTTTGCAGTTTTAATTTCCAAAATTTTAAATTTGTTTGCTGTTTTTAGTTTTCACTTCACTCATGTGCTTTTTGCAGACGGCGTGACATCGTCAATGCTTTGAGCTTTGCTCAGTTTTAATTTTTTTCGTTTTTTTTTTAAAATCTTACGTTTCTGAATCGGTCAAGGATAGGAAGAAAAAACTGTGGGTGAGGCTTGTTTAACATTGAAAGGTTTTGATTTTGCAGGATTGTGTATAGTTCAATCTTTTGTTCGTTTTTTTCTGAATTCTGAATATTTCTGAATGAATGATAGTTGTGATGTTATTTCTGTTTTTTTTTAAATCTAATTTCTAATTAATCCCAGGGCCCTTACAAGACCAAATCGCGCCCCGGGCAGCAGTTCCAATTTGCGCCCCTATTTTTATTTTTTTTTAAAATTAACCAAAATTTCCAATAACGAGCTTTGGAAGTTATAGAAATTCATAAAGCTGGTTGTGACAAAAAAATGGGCAAAGTTACCCAATAAGAAAGAAATGAAATCTATTTCTGAAAATTAAAATGCACAAAAATTTACATTCCGTCAAAACTGTTAAAAACCCGAACAAAAAAAACGGTGAGGTTAAAGAAAAATATAGAAAAATAAAGTGCTTCATATCCCCGAAAAATTGAAAAATTCAGCAAAAATTTATAATTTTCCCACGATTATGCATTTGAAAAAATCAGGGTTGAGAATTTTTCACTTTTCTTTCAAATTTTCATGAAAAATACAGAATTGGAAAAATTAGAAAAATATAGAGGCCATTTTCAAGGGTGTGTGAAAAATTGGAAAACGTGATAATTTTTTTGGCTGTATTTTTTAATTTTTAATTTTTAATCCTTTTCAGGCTAAAAATAGTTAAAATTTAACTATTTTTCAATTTAAAACAATTTCAAAGGTATTAAATTTCATTGCATTTTTCTTAAAATTTTACATTACATTTTTCACTCGAAATTTCATTTGCCAACCCTGGAAAAAATAGCTTCCATATCTTTCCAATTTTTTTTTTCGTTGAAAAAATAAAGTTTGAAAAATAGCCAACCTATGAAACTTTTAAAATTAATTTAGTTTTTTAATTACATTGCTAAGAAAAGAAATTCACGAAAGCTCCAATTTTCTTCATTTTTGCTATGTTAAATATAAGTTTTTGATCAAAATTTGTTTCACAATTTTTAAACGTTTTCAATGAATGAATCTTACGGTGTAGTTTTCTATTTCCTGCAACTTTTCAAAATTATTAATCAAACACCCTGTGAAGGGTTGGCAAGTGAAAATTAAAAGTGAAATTTCATGAAATTATTGGTTGAAAATTGTTAAATTAAAAAAAATTAGGATAGTGAAATTTCACGGATCTTTGATTGAAAAACTAAATTTCAAATCTTCAAAGGGATTGAAAAAAATTAAAAATATAGCCAAAATTCGGTGTTACTTTTCCAATTTTTCATTATTTTTCACCTTTCGGACCCTTGAAAAATAGTCTTTTTATTTTCTCTATTTTTCATGAAATTAAAAATTAGTACAAAAGTAAAAAAAATTGCCAACCCTGGTGAACTTTGAATTTAATATCTTGTATCAACTTCTTTAATGAAAGTTTTTTTAAATCGTTTTTTAACAATTATTCTTTTGCGTTTTTTGCGCCTTTTTTTCGTTGCGCCCTGGGCGGGCGCCCGGTTCGCCCCCCCCTAGTAAGGGCCCTGATTAATCCTTCCTGATTGAATTTGCCTGCCAAAAAAGCACCGAAAGTACAAAAGAAGAAAGGAAACCGTGTGGACCCCCCGATTGAGTATCCCGTTTGAAATCTGCTTTATCTTCCGGAGCTCGCACTTTTTTTTAACTTAAAATACTAAAATACAATGGAGTCAGCTCAGGTAAGCTTATACCCTTCATCATCAACTTCATATCTTTGTCTTAAATTTCTGGTAATGTGGATGATCGATTATGGTTTTTTGTAAGTGTGTGTGGGATTATTATTTATATAAAAAAAATGTATTAAGGCTATTTTCATTATGTCCGAAATGCACTCTTAATAATGCTTTGTAGCACCAAGATACCAAACTACCAACTGAAGGGCAATTTACAATTGACTGCTTCCAATTATTTCCAATGATGCTTATATTATGCTCTTTCATATTTTGATAGGAACCTCAAGCTCAACCTGGACTTGAAGTCCTATCTGAAGTTCTACCTGAATCTCACTTGGAATCTGAAGCTCAAGCTAACCCGGAGTCCGAAAATCAGCCGAAAGCGGAACCTGAATTTAAACGTGAAACTCGAATTGTGATGAGAACAGGATTGTCGTCAATTTTCAAGGAATATCGTCGGAGTCTGGATTCGCCTCTCAACAAGATCAGCAACGCAGTGAATAAATTGAAGTTTGCAGCGAACAGGGAGGACGACATTATTGACCCGGATGCAGAGTTCCCAAGGACTCGGGCAGATTTCGAATATATGGCAAAGTTTAATGCTGAAGTGGGACCAGAGATTATTGAAGTCTTTGATGCCGATATAGCTCGAGAAATGGACAAGGAGAAAGTACGCAAATTTTATGCGGTTGATATTCCGGAAAATATCAACTCATCTCAATGTTTACGGCGGCTAACCATGAAGAAGAAAAAGTTTGTCTTGATTGATCTGAGTGGGACTTTACATATCGAGGATACTCCAACTTACAATGCGAGTAAAGCGCTGAATCTGTAAGAATTACAAACAATTATAAAATTGATTGTCATGTTGCATGTTTTTAGCTATAAATCACGCTTTCTTGTCAGGTTACGGACTGCTGGTATCAAAGTGTTGTTCGTCACAAATACTACCAAAGAGTCTAAGCGAATTCTGCATGAGCGGTTGATCAGGATTGGATTCCAGATCAAGATGGATGAACTATTTACTAGTATGACTTCTAGTCGGAGATACATTGACAGTCGAGGTTTGAGATTATACTTTAAGCAATTAATATTATTTACTAATTTTCTTACTGTCTGTACGGTTTGATATTTCCAGGTCTTCGACCTATGCTGCTGCTTGCTGACGAGGCTATGGAAGACTTTGAAGGGGTTAATGTGGAGAATCCAAATTCCGTACTAGTCGGCCTTTCAATGGGACATTTTGGTTTGTAATTTCATAAACATTGTTCTTAACATTATTATTGGATTATTATAACTTTGTTTCAATATTTATTAGTCCATGACAAATTGAGCATTGCGTTCAGGTAATGAATAAAGTTTACAATGAATACTCTAGAATATGATGCATAATATTAAAATTTATCTGCAATGCTTCTTTATTTGTAGGCTCTTGCTGGAAGAACATACGGAGCTTTTGGCTATTCACAAAGGGAGGAGCTACAAAACATCGACGGGAACAAGTATTGGCCCAGGTAATTACAGAACGTGTTAATTCATGTACATAATAATAGTAGCAGAAAAAATCATTAAAAAACACTTTTTTTTAATCTGATTTAGGGCCATTTATTGTGGCTCTGGAGTGCTCGACTGAAAAAACTGCCACGATTTTGGGGAAACCAGAAGCAGCGTTTTTTAAATCTGCTCTTGAGTTTGTTGGATGTGAGGATTCGGACGAAGCCGTCATGATCGGAGATGTAATAATAAGTTTATTATAAGTCATAAATTAACCAAAGGCACATTTAATGAAACAAACTATATCAAATTAGGACATTCGTGATGACGTGATTGGAGCTCAGAAAGTAGAGATTACTGGCATATTAGTCCAAACCGGAAAGTATTCTGCACGTGAAGAGGAAAAGATTCTGCCAGTGACGCCTGACTTTAGAGTAAAGCATTTTAGTGAAGCTGTGGACTTGATTCTTGAAACAATCGCTGATAATTTGGGGATCCGGAAAAATTTGAGTCAAGAGGTACGAGCTCATAGTATCAAGCAAAAGCGAGACATCGATGCACGGAATAAGTCGCTTCTAGGTTAATACAATCATCAAATTGAATTTCACAACAGATCTGTTAGATTAGAATTCTTTTGTTTTGTTATTTATGAAGTCAAAATTACAATCAAATAGTCAGTTCCATTATCTCTACCCGGTTTTATTATCTTAGTTTATTCTGTATTATTTTTGACTGATTGGTAACATGTTCTGCCATAGATTAATTTCTGACACGATTTGTAATAATTCTACGTAAGTTAATAATTTATTGGATTACATTTAATAGTTATGTAGCTCAAAACGAGCTATTTTTCTTTGGCTCTGGTTCCATCTTTCTTCGTCGTTTTTATGCTACTTGATATACTGATTGATTTAGACTAATTCTGGTACATTAGTAATTCTGCACAATTGACCTGAAAAATAGAGCCTTGTTAAGTACAATTAAAGTTCTATTGACTGAAGAATTAACTATGCGCTATGATACTCGGAATTATAATAGTACAAATAAATCTTGAAACAGTTGTTTCCTGTTTGACAAAGTTCTCTGTGTATAACTAATCCATCATTACATTTTGATTTTAGAATTCAGATCTCACTCATCAGGTTATATGTTTAGAAATATGGAAATACTCATTGACTAAACAACAACTCATAATATAGTAGCTTCATTTCAGATTGGATTTGACATTGGAATGTTTATGTTGATCAATCAGGCAGTATGCTTCTTGTGATTGTGGAACGCAAACGAAAAAAAAATATCACAGGAATCCATATATAATTTTTCAGAAGATTCTTTAGAATCATTAGCATTATTTAACGAATTTAACGACGAATATCTTCAACAAAAAACACTCAAATGTTTATCCCGACCAGTCAGAATTATAATGACGATTTAAAATCTAAATCACACAAAGTTATCTTATATATCACGTTTGATTTTATACTCTTGAAATTTTACATGCATTCTATAGATGCCTACATTCATGGTAATTGCATAGGACACATTGTCATTGTTACACTTTTATAATTTCGAAATTTAAGTTTGTCATCAAAAACGGATCGCACTGAGACTGCATTCCTCAAGACTAATAACGGATGGGTCAATCTCTTTCGTCTCAACGCTTGGACTTCGAGTCATCAGATTTGTGGAAACAGTGTGAGAAAGAGAGATTCCATCGGGTTCATATGATTGAGAAATTATGGAGTTGATATTATTATTACTTTGACTTCTAGCCATGATTCGAACAAGGTTTCGGTGAACTGTGACTCGAACTGATGGCTGGTAGAGAAGTTCTCCATCGCAGTTCCAAACACTGTGCATCTTTTCTTGCTGCTTTGAGTCGCATCCACATGTGGATAAATTATTCCCGTTTCCGTCGGCGATATTCATTTTACTATTATTGTTACAGCATTGGACTGGTGTGAATATGAACTCGTTAACTCGATACCGCTCCACAAAGGGCAAGGCAAACTGAAAGTTTTTTTTAATATAAAAATTATTTTTTCATCCATATTTTTGGTAAATTAATTAAAAATTATATCTTACAGCACGTCTGCTGTCTCCTGTGGTTCTAAGTAAATAACGAAGATGACTAAGTCGTGAGGTCTGTCTAATCACAATAAGTTCCATGTGACCGTCAGAGAGATGAGCAAATGGAGCCATTCCTTGAGGGCTGAGAGAACATCGACAACTTATGTTTGCCCCCGATACTCCGATAAATCTACCTTCTACTCGCTTCCATTCTCCATTCGAATTACTAGGGTTTAATAATTCATCACAGTCATCACAGCCCTTTCCTCCGAGACATTGTGATGGGATTTTACGATTGTCATCATTGGCTACTTTCATTTCAATGCTCCCTTCGTACACAGCGTGACTTAAGAACTTCCGGAATCCTGGGCAGAGGAGAGGATGTAAATAAATATTAGTTTTCCCTCACTGATTTCTACTATATATGTCTGAACTTAACGACATAACATTTTCAACTTCCTTACCGGCATAATCATATCTCTTAGGTCCCATCCACCTTAGATTTTCAGAATGTACCATCAAATCTGCCATATATCCGTAGGACATTTGACCCACAATAAATCGGGCAATTCCGGAATGGTTATGAACAGCTCCTACATCAAGAGGAAGAGATCCGCCTAGAACTATGTGTATCACGCCTGTCTCTGGATCATCAGTTCCATTTATTGTGAATGCTAAAGCGTTTGTGGAACCTGAATCATTGCATCCATATACATAAGTTAGTAATACTGTCATCAGGTGTAATTACACATCAAAAATAACGCTGCTTTCACCTGCACCAATCACAGCAACGGGGATACAGGCAGGCTTAAGGTCAGTTTCATCTATAGCTGAGGAGGTCGACATTTCTCGGGTTAATAAGCCACTTACCTAAACAAAAATGATCATAACAATCTTTACTAATGGAGATTTGAATTGAAAATAACTTGGTACGAATCAATGGTCATTAAATTATTCGTACCACTTCGCAAATAGTTCCATCGCCCCCAACTGCCACAACAACATCATACTCTGCAAGGCTTTGATCACTCATCGAAGCTAGTATCTCCGTTGCATGATTTCGTCTCTGGGTATGAATTATGGTCCATTTGATCTTAGACAGTTGCAGTATTGGTTTCACATGTTGCTCGAAAATCGACACGGCTTTTCGTTTTCCTCCATAAGGGTTTATAATGAAAAGTAGATTCTTAGGTCGCTGCTTGAATTCTGCAAAATGCATAGAAATAAATCCTCTCATAAAAAATCTACATTCCATTTACTTTAAGAAGTTATTGCCTCTTATCTAATCTCAGATTTAATAGCATATTTAATGGGAATACCGTCTAGAGCTGATTGAATAGCGTTGCACCATTTATTGAGCAAAGAGAAGTTATCATGAGCCAACTGTAGTTCAATACTTCTCCATTTATCCGAATCCTTCTTCACTTGAGCATAATTAATGACGAGATACTGGGAAGGCAATGACACCGAGGATTTCCCTTTGAGCCGAGGGAGACAACAACTGGACTTTGTGGTCCTCCCTTCATCTTTTGTGTAGATAACCTCTACACTTAACACGTCCTTCAGCTTGACATTAATCCATTCAGACATGTCTTCTCCTCCTTAAAAAAAATCAAGACCAAACCATATTTTACATTAATCGTTATAAGTGGTAAATAAATAAGTATGAATAAATTAATGTATTTTGAACAAAATCCATCTTTGTTGTTGCCAAATTCTAAACATATAAATTCTTAATATTCATTCCATCTATTATTGTAGAAGCTTAATGTAATTTAATGCATCGTAAATTTAAACTCCTTAAGGCGCATTTAACTAATTCCAAGCACTCATGAAACGCATGTAAGTACTAAATATGTGAAACCGAGACGGCTTGTTGATATGCAAACAAAGACTGGCTTTATTATTGCGAATAATAATATGTATTTATCTACTTACTCTGGCATATTTTGATTCTGCAAAACTACAACTTGCCTCTTGCTAATTAGCTAAACAGCTAGGCTCTTGACTGTGCATTAAACCTAAAAGCTTTAAGCATACATGATTCATAATCCGTCTTAACTCTTTTAACAGTTTTCTAGTAACTGTTGAAACACTGAGTACACAAACTTGTTAAACTAATACACGCTGTCCGAATGTTTTTCTCATATATAAATTATTCGTAATTTCAAGGATGCATGATATCTGAAAAGACATTTAGCAGGACAAAGGATTTTAGAAGTTTTGGACCTTCAGCATTTTATTCTTATTTATTCTTGAGAAAGTTTTAAAATCTCAAGGATAGAAAAAGGGAAAGTTCTAGCTTATTCCTGGATATATTTTATCAATATTTTAAATTTTCAGTTAACTCATTATTAAAAATAGATATACTATCTTTGTTCATCCACCAAAGTATTCTTAGTTTCAATAGTACCAATAGAAAAACCTTGAATGGAAAATATTGCCTTCGATTCCATACTCCAGGTATGGAGTAAGGCATTGGGATTATCGATTCTCTATTATGCATAGAAAATGTATCTTTCGTCTGTAAATAAATACATAAAAATGCACTAAGCCTTCGTCAGGATTGTGTTTACTTTCTAAGACTAAACAAAACTACAAAGAATATATATTTCTTCTTGTCTGATCGTTCTTGAATATTTCATGAATCCAAAAATTGAACATGTTTCAATTCGGGATGAATGCACAACATTTGAAAACGAAATACATAAGCTGAACAATGTTTCGAATTCTCCTCAGGTTTTTATATGATCTAGGTATCGACTAAATGTTAAATGTATTTTTGTTATTCATGCAAATTTGACCAAAAGGATTGAGGATTTAAATAGTTGTAAAAAATATCAAATCCACTATTGACACTTTGATTCTTCTTTCACATATTATCTATTTAAAAAGAAATTAGCAAGAATAAACGAACCTTTTTTCTGTGGACACCATGCAATTTGATGATGGAACAGAAATACGGAATATGGCAAGCCACATATTCTGAAGGTCTCTCTTAAAATTGGGTCCGGTTTTCCCATCCTGAAGATGAGTTCGTCCTGTCTTCTTAGTCAAATATATTAGTCTTCAGGGCCCCCCACATTTAACGATTATCCAAGTTGAGTGTTAATACTGACAAAACCGCTTCTGTATGCAACGACTGAAAATAAATTTTTGAAAAAATACTAATCAAATACAAAAAATACTAGAAATTTTTGTTCTAATAAATAGATAAAAAAAATATTGTGTGAGATTAGATTGTTATGCATAATAATAAAAAGCATAAATTTCAGTACTATGTCTCCATGGATTCGTGATTCGGGGTATTTATTTTTTTCCAAATCCATTGTGTCTCATTCAGCAAGCTGGGTAATTCTAAAACTAATGTGGGAAAATACACTGAAGCTGGACATTATTAAATTTAATAATGTATCATGAACATTATAATTGCTTTAACGATGTGTATTGGACACATCGCCACATAGACACATAATGCTAGACTAGAGCACAGTTGACCACACAAAGTGAAATGTCAAAATGATTAGGTAGTACAGTATTGACAGACTTTATAATATAACATAATAGTAGTTTGGTCTCTTCTTGTTTTTGTCTCTACGTATTACGAATTAAATCGAATGAATTAAATATAATGAAAAACATGTTTTCTTCCTTTCCTGATCGATTATAATTTCCTTCTAAATATGAATTGATATTTTTAATTGTGATTTAAAATTGTTATTGCTATTTCAAAATGTTAATCGACTGATGAGCTTAATTTCATTCTCATAAAAGCCTGCAGTATTATTCCTAGCAATTGTGGAAACAGTACAGTTAAAAATATTAGCATATTTCCTAATTCCTTCAAGTTATGGCATAAAAGTTTGCAATGTTTTGATATTGCAATAGTATAAGTGATTTCATAAAGTTCCATTGCGTTTCATTGCAGGTGTTTACTTAGGCTCATTATGTCCTTTATTCTTCTCATGCTACTTATTTTCTTGCTAAATAAATCCCCTTCTATACATTCCAAATTAGATTAAATGCGTGTGCTGTTTTGTTCTTTCATAAAATGAACATCTCTCTTCATTAATTTTTTATTATTAAAATACCATAATATTATAACAAATACGACTCTTTTCTTGAAATCCTTGGAACTGTGTTAATTCATGAAATTTGAAAAAAACTTACTCGACATTTCAAGATCTTCTGACTTCATAAGTATTCATATTTAATAATAATCAACGCAAGATTATAAAAAATCTAAACCAAGAGTCACAGAGTACACTGAGCAAAAAACTTGACTTAAATGAAGCTATGAATCACCATTTACATACAATTGTAGCATCTTAATATCTATACAACGATAACTAACACCTAATAAAACTTTAAAAAATGCCACTGGATTTGTTATTAAATTCAAAATCAAATTAGTTTTCAGATATATATATTTCAAGTTAGAAATACCTTAATAAATTAGCGTCCGAATTACCAAACAAATTCTAAACGATTATGTGTTTAGAGTTCAAATTGACACACGACACTCGTAGAAATTTAAAAAATGAAATCCAACAATTGAAAAAACGAAACTGAACAAAGATTTTTCAAAGCTGGTTCAAATTCGACAGTAAAAATAAATAACTTTTTGCGTAGGCGTACAATAATAACTTAAATTCAATTTGGCGAATAAGGTTCCTGAAATAATGCTCTCGCGTTGCAAAACTAGCCAACACTATTAGGATCTTTAATAAAAATAAGAAAATAGTAAAATCGCTAAGGCATGAAATCCCCAAGTGATGAATCTTATTAAACAACCCTTACTTTGCTTACCCCCTAGGGTGTTAACATTTTAAGATTTACAAATCCCAACAAAAGGGGCAAGGTACAGTAAATTATCATTATCATACTAGCTCGTCAGATCGCTTAATACTTTATGTATGACTTTCCTTTAATTTGTTCTTTGCCATATTATGACTAATTTTTATATGAATTTGATTGTCAACAATAAGCTTTCCTATCCCCTTGATCCTGATAATCTAACCAGCTCCCAGCGTTTGCACTTAAAATCCCAATTCTTCTTTACTTTATTCGTTTTTCATTAAAATAAATCCGAATATTTAGGTCGGCCGGGGAATTTCCAGGCCGGTAAATATCCGTTTTTGGTAGGCCAGCTTTGCCCATATTACAAATCAAGCAATTCATGTGTATAGCCGGCCAAAGTTCTAATTGGGTGTCGATTCCTTGTCCTTGAAATGCTTTCAAAAGTAAGTAGAATTTTATTGTAGTCTCAAAAGTTAAAAAAACTGATCAGCTAAAAAAATGAAATTTTGTGGCTCTTTCCTTAAACCGTATCAGGGTATCTAATAATATTTTATTCCTTTTCTTATTAAAATGAATTAATTGGAATTTCCAAGATACATATCACTCTTTTAATTGAAAGTCTTAAAAACTTATCATTCTTTTATGGCCGTAAATTTGCAAGCAGTCAATGATTTGCAACTTGTTCAAGGATTTTGTAGACCGCTTTGAGTTGGTTAAAAAGATGTGTTAACAATAGTGAGTTATTCTTAGAATGCAAGTAATGAAACTATTACCAAGAAGCAATTTAATCTGTCTTTTTGAAAGAAATATATTGCTATTCATTTGATTTAAGTTGGGTACATTTTGAAATCATAAAAAATAAAATAACTGCCAATCTTATTTTGTTGGCTTCTTCTACTGACAAATCTTATTTTCATTGTGATGAATGGATAAATTATAATTTTCAGGACTCTCAAAAAAACTTATTTAGTACAAGTCTTTATTGTCATAAAAATTAAAATCATTACTACTAATAAAATCCTCGTCCGACCATTCAACTCTTTTGAAAAATTTGCATACAATGCAATGCTTAAAAATGTAAACAACTCCTTCTAGAATCTATTTGGAAAAATAATTTAAATCGATATCTCATCCTTTTTTGAATGTGCACTATTATATATGATGGTACACAAAATCCATAATCCATATTCATGGGCTATTTATTATTTATATACACAAACTGCCTTTTTTATAGCTAGCGTGTAAGTGAGAAGAAATGAGATAAATAGACAAACATAATATATCAAAATTTACGTCCTCGTTCAAGGCTGACATTGATTAGCAATATATTAGTATTGAACTTCATAAGTCTGGCCTTGTTGCTCTCAGATCTCGTTAATTTCGTTGCTGACAGACAATATATACATTTAAATGTATGTATGCAATGATTGTGGACAAATCTTATAAGCCTGTTTTGATAGACAGTTCTTCTGTAATATTAAAAAGTTAATAACCTCAGATCAAATTCATGACCTAGCAGATTCTTCGAAGAAGCTTTGTGATTCTAATTAAGATTAAGATTAAACTTGATTTCTTAGTTTAGTACTTTTCTGAGAATTTGACGTTGAATTTGGTTTTCATAGTATCGACTCGATTCTATCGAGTTTTCAGTAACTGATTTTTTATCCGATTAAATACCATTAAGTATAAAGAGTTTATATTTCTTCAGAAATAGAAATACATACATAAAATTAGACAGATGTTTGTTGTACGTATCATCCAAATTACAAGCAAAATTTACTTTCTGAATACAATATTCATAATAGAGTTGCTTGTTTATGTAATTAATTCAAAGCTTGTGTATCAAAAGTTTAGATTTTAAATACATTTACGTCTTAGCATTTAAATACTCGGAAATAACTATTAATATAAAATTATTTGTTTGCTTTCATTTTTTATCCAAATTGCGGCAGTAGAACAGCAGGAAAAATCAATACATCGGTCATATGTACATATGTATGTAACACGAATGAAGATACTAATATCACATGCAATAAAACTACCGCAATTATTGTACTCTCTACAACTGTCAACTTGGTTGGTGGTATGAGGTTTGTAAGGATATTTGATACATGATTAATAAAGATTTGCAGAAATTAAATATTTATGAGCTGCAAAAGACCAAAGTCACACCAGACAGAATAATAGCTAGAGTCATCATGATGCCAGAAATTGGCAAGGTCTCCCCAAAAAATCGACGAGTCTCGCCAAGGCTTTATACTTGACAATATTTTCTGCCATTTGTTTACCCATCGTTTACTTTCTTAAAATGCTGATTATTTTGTGTTTTTTTGCACGTCTCACATCGTAATGAAACGTAAACCGAAACACTCTTATTTTTCGTCGCATATAATATGCGTAAATAGTTAACGAAATAAATTAAATGGGTATTGAAATTTTATTAAATCAATTTTATTTCAATAAGAAAAGAGAGATAATAATAATCTGCCAACAAAATTGAGGTAAAAACCTCAATAGAATAGGAAATAAATACGTATAGTATTATTTTTTAAATTTTCTAATGGCCTAAATGAAATAGAATTTTAAAACCCCGGAAATCCGGATGAGTGAAACCTATCAATTTAGAAGCCAAAATAGAATCCCAGTTGTATTTGTAATTATTGGCCTAGATACTTCAACAGATGCAAGAAATAGATAACACGGATATAAAAATATTATTGTTATTTAATATAAATCAAGTATATATATTGGAGAATTAAAAGGTTAAACCCAGAAAATCAAAGTCAAATGCAATTTAAATGTTTTTTCAGCATCGATTTTTTTAAACGTAGATGTTAAGAAAAAAAAATTGTTTCTTACATTTAATTCACAACTTTCAGTCCATCCATCAAACAATCACTTGACCACTTTTGAGAGAAACGGTTCTCGGCTAGGTCATCACTACTATAACTAACCAACAATCCAACTTACTAAAAAGTAGGACATGAGGAAGAAGAAATGCGAATAGATAATAAATAAAAAAGGTAGCCTTTTAATCAGGCAATTAAAAAGTCTTTGACAGAGGATACATTCAGCAAAGCGTATCTTTTTCCACACTATTTCATACAATATGATGATAGTTGTCCAAATCCCATTTGATTGTTGTAAATGTAATATACAACTGATATTTCTATTCAATCAGTACTGCAGTAAATATTATGAAGAGGAACTTGCATCTCAAATATCCTACACATCATTTTTTTGCATTGTTATTTCATTTATGTAGAAATGCTAAGAAAATGCTGGCTCTTCTGTAATTTGTCTGCAATTAATAAAGCCTTTTGTAATACTTTTTTCTTCTTTTACTTTGAAGAGAAACTGTTCCGGTGTTTAATAGTTGATGTTGTATTAATTTGATTTTTTTGTAGTTAAAATGTAATATAATTCTTTATAGGTATGAGCGATTTGTATTTTAATTTTATCTCCCGAAGAAATGTGACGCTCTAATAAATTTCTCATAAAAAACTGAAAATAGATAACTTTTAAAATCACAGAATTTCTTAGCACATGTTATTAAAATTAGTATATAAGGAACTGGTTTATAAATACATGGATTTTTTAAAACTGGGATGTCTAACGGTTTGGACAGAATCACATCACGGTACTTGCCAAAACACCTGCCAGTTGTTAAAGTAGTAAAAAGATAGGGTTGGATGTTGAATTTCCGTTCAACGGCTCAAGACACACTGCACATGTATTGACCCTTCTTCTAGTTCTGGAGCACCCAAATTTTGTCAGCCAAATTGAGCCAAAGCAAAAGCAATTCTAAATGCAGTATAGTACTACATGGCATGCATTTACTGCTATAGATCATTTCCCATCATTTTATCCTCATGTCCTATGTATGAATAAAATGTATGCTTAAATGAAACCCTTGGATTTAAACTGCTAAAAAATTGTGTCATTGAGTTTGGCTGAATGTCAGCAGATTGTGTTTTGCATACTTAGTAAATATATGCCTATGTATATGTCCATCAGTCAGTGACTTTACACTGGCGATAATGATAACGGAGAGTTTCGGAACGGATGGGTTATAATGAGAGCTATCGACTATCATGCCACTATTAAAAAGAAGAAATTCCCAATACCACCAACTATACCCGAATGAAATCACGCAATCAAATCAACTCAAACTCCAATTAAGATATGGTTTATTATTCATGAGACCCAATTATAATTATCAGGGAGGCTTGTGCCACTAGGTCTCGGATTTCAATTTATTTTGGATATGTGGTA